>JAJQOW010000014.1:2867780-3089992 GCA_037975125.1 Latrodectus hesperus
AGCAGGATGGTGCTCCCCCACATTGCAACAACAGCTAACGTGAGTTCCTGAATGAACGTCTACCACATAGCTGGATTGGCCTTGCTAGGCCACAGGATTTGACACTGTTTCATTAGACGACGAGATCCCCAGGTCTAACGCCCTGTAATTTTTTTTCTCTGCGGTTTCGTTAAAGACAAGGAGTTCGTGCCTCCACTTCCTCAGGATTTAGAGGAACTGAACCAGCGAATAACTGCTGTGTTGAACTCCATCACAGATAATCTGCTCTCAGGAGTGTCGGAGGGGCTTGATGACTGTGTAGACATTTGTCGTGTCACCGGAGGGGGACATATTGAACACCTGTAGAAACTTGAATATCTGTAGTTTCGATGTAAATTTGAATTTTCTAAATATTTAAATTACAACGTTCACAATCTTATTTTCTTTGTGTCCCATTCAATATGCAACATCCTGTATTATGTTAATCGTGCATTATGTGATTCTCATATAATATTTGAAGAAATTATTTTATATATCTTATTGGATCGAATTAAATTGTGCATCTCTTATTGGTTCAACTTTATTCAAAAATGTACTTAGCTCTGTTGCAGTCGAATGTTTCGAAAGCAAATTTGTAGAACAGTCCCTTTTTCTTGAAAGTGATTACCCAAATTCTTAATTGAAATTCCCACCTTCCCGCCATCAATCAAAAAAAAAAAAAAAAAAAAGAATCCCCACCTTGTCTACTATAAGTATTGCTCTTTGTCTACTATGTATTGCTCTTTATTGACACCAAATTAAATTTACTGAGGAAAAGTACGTAATCCCTGCGAATTCTAGAACTAACTTTAAGATTTATATATAATTCTTACTTGTTTCTTTAATTCTTCTTTGTTCTTTAACATTTCTTTTAATATTTATTTAATGGAGAACGGTTTTTAGTTGCATCTTTTTTCTTTTTCATGATTTTAAAAATATTTAAGAATGTTTTCAATCTAGTATGTATTTTAATCGTAATATTTTAATTTCAAGGAAAAATTTCAAGTCAAGGCATATTTCACAAAACAACTATAATGATAATATTTGATGTTTCTTTCTTATGGTAACTCATCATCATTCATGACGCGCTAGCTCAGGATGTGCCAAGGTCTTCTTCTGAGTTTCTTTTAGCCACCTCTGCTGGCAGCCAAACTCCTTATTATTTCTAGTCCCAAGGATCCTACAGTCTTCCTCCACTGCATCCACCCATCTCAGCTCGGGTCTTCATCTTCTTCTTGTGCTAATGGATTCTGCGAAGAAAATTTCTTTAAGGGTTTTATTGTCTTTCATATTGATAACATGCCCAATCCAATTAAGGCTGACTATTTTAATGTGATGTACAATCTTATGGAAACTAAACTCGTAAAAAGCCTGTTTATTTATTTATTTTATAATTAAAAATTTATTTTTTCATAATTTGTATTAGAAAAATTTACTTCAAAAGTATATGAATGTTTCATGCTAAATAAACTTTAATGATTTTTAATCTGTACTATCTTTGGAATTAAGTCATAAGCATGGGTATATTTTTCTCACATAAAAGCTTCTCAACATTGCAACACATTACTCTCTTAATATTTTAAGCCATATAAATAAACGTGAATCTATCTGACGTTCAGACTTTAAAAACTATGTTTAATCACACATTCGGTAGCCACAAAATATAGTCAAGGACAATATATAGAAAATTTGATATCAACGTCAATCATGCTTAGAATGCTGTAAGAATGTGGTCTTTTATGCAAGGCAGCCAGATGTTTGCGTCTCACTCAAATCACACCATAAGAAAGAACGTTAAAGGTGAACTCGACATTACATTAGATGATTGATCAATGCAGGGATGTTCTCTTTACGGATGAATCTAGATGTTTGCGTCCCACTCACATCACGCCATAAGAAAAACGTTATAAAAGTGATCTCAACATTACATTAGATTATAGGTTCCCAAAGTGGTCTAGATGGACCCCCAGGGGTCCATAGGAGATCACACGAGGGTCCACGTATACGGGAAAAGAAAACAGGGGTTCACAGGTTGTAAGTAAGGGTCCACGAAAAATTTTCTGGCTTTCATTATAATTAACAAACATTTTGGCTTGGATTTACATATCAACGTAGCCAGGTAGCATCATTCATTAGGTAGATACTCAAAAATATTCAGTTCAAGCACAGAATTGAACACAATAATCTATAATAGTACTTGGTAAATTGCAATTAATGAAGCAAAATATTAGTCGGCGTGAATTCTCCCAGTTTCAGCACGTGTCACAGATAGAATGTCTTGATGAGGATATTCAGAGCTTTACGCTTAACATTTAAATACCCTGCATGATGACTTCAAAAATAGATTTGAAGATATTCTAATGATGGAAATACCACCATGCATCGTAACCCTATTTGATGAAACGGAAGAGGTGAATGTGGTATTACAAGAGATACTTGAGCTCAGCACCAACGAAGAACTGAAGGTGAAATTTAAAAAAGCCCATCAAACATTTTGGCAGCAGGCAGAGATCCCCGAAAAATATCCTGAACTGTGGGAAATTACAAGAAAATTTTTGATAGCGTTTTCCTCGTCATATCTTGTCGAAAGAAGTTTTAGTGCCGTTACCAACCTATTAACAAAAAAGGAGTAGATTGAACATCACAAAACGGGGAGATTTGAGATTATTTCTTACAAAACTGAACCCAAATATTGATAATTTGCTGTCAATTCATCAACTACATCCGTCTCATTAAAAGTATGACTATTTTTATTGTTGATTTACATTTCAGAGTTCATTGTTGATTTTTTGTTTATTATTGATTGTTTGCAATAATAAATGTTTAGAATTTAGTATAATCACAAGTATTATTTTAATAAATAGAACACAAGAAAATGTGCTACTTTTTTTTCTTCGTAACACCCCAATTCAGGATGATATTTTTTGAAGTTTTGGGAATACAGTAGAAATGCAGCAACAGGGTGTCTACCAAAACTCATAAAACTTTGAAAGTGGTCCACGTGAATATAAAATTTGGGATCCCACATGCATTAAATGATTGGTCAATGCAGAGATGTCTTCTTTACGGATGAATCCCAGCAAAACCTTTACAACGATAGTAAGCATTCTTTGATTTAAAGAAAACCTGGAACCCGTTTTCATTTACCATATATCCTTGAAAGAGATTGATATAGATCGGCTAGTATAAGAGTTTGAAATATCTTTTTGAGTTAAAACTCATAAATCCATGTCGTTCCACGTTAAATCGTTAGTGCATAGATATAGAAATGACATGAATGGTTTTCGGCTGGGTGGTTGTAGAGGTCCCTGGATCGTCGATCCTCTTTACTATCAGGAGCATGCTAAAACTATAGCTTATTCTGATTGGCTTAAAGCATTTCAGTGCATTTAGGGGGAGGGGCTTATTTGTTATACGAAAAATTACAAGTATTTTTACATAGTTACATTTAAATTTAAGTAATTATTTATTAAAATTATTTATCATTAGAATTATCTTTAGTTATTCAATCATTTAAATAATTGGTCTACAAAAATTTAGAATTATAGAAGTTGGAAATAATTGAGATCGTAGTACACGCATGAGCCTGTACAAGTTTGTACAGAGACATATAGAAAAGAAAAAATTATATAAGTGTTAATTTGTAACTCATAGTAAAATTTAAAAGTTACTACAATTATCACATTTGCCTTAAATACAAATGCAAATGACATCATTGATACTTATATTCGCCCTTATGACGAACAATAATGATTATTTTCTGTTTTATGATGACAACTCGATAACACATAAAGCACGCATCATGATTGCTTATCTTAAGCATCAAGCGATTCAGCGCATGGAGTGACCAATTAGACCACCGGAACTGAACCCTATCGAACAAGTTGGAATGCTTTAGGAAAACGTCCAACTCCTCTCAATCTTCCTCCGACAACTCCAGCCTTGCCCTACAATTGTTTTGAGAAAGAACCATAATTTACATCCATAATAATTGAAGTCCATAATTTACATCACTCATCGCTGTATTCCAATAATTTTTGAAATACCGTATAATTTCTGGTAAAAATTCTTTCCATATAATTTTATACCTATATATTGTATACTGAATGTAGATTTCACTAAATTCTACATGCAGTTGAATCAGTAATTGCAATTGTAATTTTATTAATTTTCGAAAATTAGTGTATAATTAAAATTAATATTTATTTCAACATCAAACTCGAATCCCTATTTACATCCAAATCAAAAACTTTAGAATAACTAGTATTATGATATTATGCTATATTTATTTTAAATAAAATCACAAAAAAGAGAAGTAGTATTAAAAGGTACTTTCATTTTTCGCTTCTTAACTTCAGCACTCATTTTTATAAAATATTTACTGTTAAGCAGTTCAATTCTAAAATTTTATTTAGTTTCTTTATTATTTCTCACATGTTATTTTAAATACTTTTTTGCATGTGAAATAATTTCCAAGTTTTTTTTTTTCTTTTTTACATAGAAGTGGGAAAAAAATAAACTTCCAGTAAAAACAAATGTTCAAAATCTTATGGAAATATTAACTGCAGTTGTATATCTAATTATACATACATGATTTATAAAATATGATAAACAATGTAACAAAAAAATATTCTTAAAATCATCCCGAATTAATTTTGCAATTGTAGCCTAAAAGCATCAAATATCAACAATTTTTTAATATAATTCGTTATATAAAAGAACAACATGATTTCGCTTAGTGTTTCAAAAATAGATTCTAAAAAGGTAAATTACTAATTCTTGATTTAATAAAGATAAATATTTTCCATTCAATTTATCCAAAACAATTCATTATACAAATTATTAAGTCTTATTAAAAGTATAGTCAAATTTAATCTTCCCTGATAAAATTTCAAGAAAAATAATGTGCTATAGAAATTACATAGTAAAAGTCTTTTAAACTTGATGACTATAACATGATATAGATTTAGCTTTTCTCAGTCTTCAAGTAAAAAAATATTGTAAACAGAGAGAATGCCATAAAATTTTTAAAAATATATAAAATCTTGAATTTATCCTCAAAGATCTAGAAATATATTTTAATTTTTAAATGCTTTGAGTGGAAAATAGACATTATAAAGGTTTATGAATGTGGAAGTAAAAAATACAACATATGTAAACATTAATATTTTCAATAAATTCAGCTTAAAAAAATATATATCAAATACTTTAACTTCTCTAAAAATTTAAAATGAGTAGAAAAAAATTAAATTAAAAATGTAGAACGGTTGACCATGTCAACGTTTCGATAATAATAATCTATATATAATTGCTCAGGACGTAGCTTTTATTATAGACTTAGTCGAATCATTGAAAAATTTAAGCCTTCTTTAAAATTATCTTTATTTTGTCTCAGAAGTTGTGCAAAGAAAACGAATTCTCTTCTGAAATTCTTTTGTTCCAATAATAAATATTGAAATCAAGGAAGACAACTTAATGTATAAAAGAAACAATATTTAAAATCGTTCATAATGGAGCTGCTTATGCATTTAAAATGATAATTTTCTAAAATTTAAATTTAGTGTGAACCTGTATGTTTTAACTCATAAAAATGTAAGTTTTTCCTTACAAATTTCATTACTGGCTGAATAATGAATGGGATTATTAAATAATGAATGGAGTTATTTAATGTTTTACATTAACTAAAAGCCTTAACAAAATATCAATGATTTTTCCATTCCTCACCCCAGAATAAATAGATAACTAATAACAATGCCCTAGATCAAGTACAATAAGAAATTGTAAGGATAATTTATTTGATTTTTAGAAAGAAATTCATTCGCTCTGTCTACTCATAAATGTAGAAAATCATTTAAAACGTTTTATCAAGAGAAAGGAAACAATAAAACCATTTGCGTACAATTTCTTTGATTATCTGCAAAACAAAAAAGAAAATTTTGAATTTACTATGTGAGTGAATAAGAAAATTAATAAATAATAAATATTTAAATGAAAAATCAACAGTTTTTCAAATGAAAAGATGCACCATAGGAACTTTAATAAAAAAAATGAGGTTTTACAATGGACCTTACAGAAATCAGGAAGTATAAGGTATAAAAATATATCAAAGGTCAAAAAAGTATTTAAATAAGTAAATTAACAAAACTAGTATTCTAGCTATATAAATATAAAGCTCTGTAAAATGTTTTACAGTAGCTGTATAAAAAAATTTCATAAAAATTATATACTCTAGATAATACATATAAAATTTGAAATAAATAAAACTTTAAATAAAAATGTATAAAAAATATATTGATGTAAATATGTTTAATATAAATGTATAACATGTTTAAATGGTCAACTAGTATCACTGCAACATAGTAAAACATTCTATTCATTTTGTAAAAATGTATTAATTTAAGATGTAATAATTCATTTTTAGATTTTTTATCACATGAATTCATAATTTTAAAAAATTTTAAAGTAGAAAATTCCTTTTTTACATTTAAAATTTTTAAAAACTTTAAATAAAATTAGACTTTAGACATATTTTGATAAATGTGATGATAATCTGCTAATTTTGCAAGTTGTTTTGCTGTTATAACAATAACTCTTTACAAAGGCAAATTTAAATTATATAATTACTTTTAGTGGTTCATATTGTACTCACAGTATACATAAATATTTTAATATATATAGCATAATTTTTATCACAAATTCTATAATTGTGTTGTAGTATTGTTTTCAGTTGAAAATAAAAAAATTTCAGACTGTTACACTTCTGATTAATTAATAACATTTCCAAAATAACTTCTTGCTTTTGATGTTGTATAAAAACAATTCATATTGGTATTTATTGAGTTAGCACTTTCATTTGTGCAAACTCTAAAGCAGCTTTTATTATATTGAGTTTTCTTTCTTCATTTGCAAAAAATGTAGTAAAAAGTATTAGTTCCATTTATTTTAAAAATTTCAGAAAATAAATTCTGTTTTATCAAAGTAAGCAAATTTTGTCTCAAAAATATTTACACTTACAAAAAGTATTTTTTCTTTACAAATTTAATGTGATTAATAAAAAATGTTCCATTAAAAAAAGGAATGAATTCTAATCAATGTCATCCTTCTAAGCATAAAGCATAAATTGATTAGGTGCATATCACTATGCATTCAATCAACAGATGCATAAGTGGATGTATAGTATTATAGAAATATTAATTCTTACTATGCACTTAAGCAAAATATAATAATCTGCATTTTTATGAAGACAAATTTTAAATTTCGATATTATATCATTTAGAAAGTTTAGCAAAATGTTAGGAAAAAGTAAATAGCAACAACAAATAAAAAAAAATTAAATATGTAGCAAGAACATTAAAATATATGAATATAGATTATGACTTACTAATTAACTTTATCAGGGTGAATTGTGGAACTTTGTTGTTACATTGTAATAGATTATTATAAAAGCAGCTAAGTTAACAAAAATATATCAAATATATTTATTTAGTACAAAATGCATACATGTATAAAAAATAGATACATACATATTTATTACTATATATAAATGCAACATTTCTTTTAAGATACTTTCACACATACAAGTGTCTTTAAGCAAATTTTAAACAACTTCTGCAAAGCAATTAATAAACAAATTAACAGATTTGTGTGAAATATTTGTAAAATATTTAAATTTTAAAATAACTAATAGTTGCTGATGCATGAAAAACTGAATGCATAGATGTCTTTCTTTTTTTGATATTGATATATTATTTTTTATAGGAAAAGATATTGATATGTTATTATTGAATGTTATTATTCACAAATGTAAACATAATGACTAGGAAATGAAAACAGTTTACAAGGGATTCAAAACAGACAGGAAGTTTAGCAGAACCTTTTTTACTTTTAAGAAATAAATAATTTCATATTTGGCAATGTTTAATAGTATTCAGAACTAAATATATGTACAGTAAAATATTTATTATTTTTCATAGTTTGTCAAATATGAGTAATGTAATATCGCCTTTCAACACAGTGAATTTACACACAGAATACTTTTAAAAAATATTAAACAAATTAGGCATATCCAAAAATATCTTATTTGCAATTTTTATGCAAAATTAATAGCAATAATTAAAAAATATCAAGGATAGTTGAATTATAGTGTTTTACAAATGCTTGATTTATTTTGCAATAATCAGTTTGTTATTTTAATATTCTAAAAATAAATTAGCAGCTTTTTTAAAATACAGTATTACATAGGTAATTAAAAAAGAGAAATATACATCTATTAAACATAATTTAATAACACATGCATATACATGTATTATTAAATTACAGAGAGTGATTTCATATTTTGAGAGTTTGGCACAATCTCATATTTTGAACTTATCAACAGTTCAGTTTGAAATAAAAATTTATGAATACAAATAATTAATAGTAAACAAAACACTTTTTTGCTAATTCTCAAATATTATAACTAAAATTTACAACAAAGTTTGTCATTAAAAAATTAAAAGGCAGTGTCAAACAATATGAAATGCAACAATATCAATCCTAAATTTTATTATCGTATCTTCAGAAAATTCAAACTTAACATTCATAAAACCATGGTGTCACATTGCAAAAATATATTTAACGCATATGCATTAGCATGGTCATTGGATCCTCTAGGTATGATTTCCATAAATTAGAAAATCGGCAAATGGTAGCTCCATCAATCACTCTATGATCAGCTGACCAACTAACTTGCATAATGTATCGTTTAACAACAACATCTTGTTCATCAAATCTAGGAAGAGCCTGCAAATAAAATAGTTTATAAAGATATGGAGAGCAAATTAATAAATAACTTTAAAATAGAGAGTATGTGTCCTAAAAACCAAATCTTAATCCTTAATGTAAGATTATAAATTCATTTCACTAAGTTGTTATATGTTTTTAATGATTCCATATAGAGAGCATTTTTAAATATCTGAAACCAATGGATTTTATCAATAAAACATTAGAATTTTTTAATTTTAAATTTGGATGCATTGCAAAAAAAATTATCTTAAAAAAAATTAGCAAAACAAAAAAGACATTACAAATGTAACACTAATAACTCAAATAAACAAAAAGATTTTGAATTTTCTAATTCGCATATAAGTTTTAAACTATAAAAAAATTTCTATTGGAACTTTGAAAAAAAAATCCCACTAAAGGAGATTAAATAAAACAATAGTTAATAAAGATAACGAAAAATTTCAAACAAAAGTAACAAGGGGAAAAGAGACATTATACTAAATAAACATTCTTTTCTCTATTTTAGCTATACCATCAAATTATTAATCATACAATGCAAAATCTTAACTCCAAATATAAACTATATATGGTATAAATGTTTACAATCCCTTTTATATAGATAGACTGTTTACTATATTTTATTGTTTGCATATACTGTCTGCACAGAAAAAATTAAAAATATATAATTTCACATTGTACTTTTTATTAATATGGATTGAATTCATTATTTAAATAATATTTCATAGACCTTAATAAATTGCCTTTTTAATATCAAACAATTTAACAAAATTTATGCATACTGAAATATGCATACTCATAACTAAAATTCTAAATTATTGTTTAAGTATTCATAAATTCTATATATTTTTAATACAAAAAATAAGCCTGTATACAAAAATATGCTAAATATTAAATAGATTAGAGAATCACAAAAACTTAAAATTCATATTTCACATAAAACTATATTTTCCAAATTAAAAAAAATTCATCATAATTTAAAAATACACTAACTACAAGCGCATATCAATAAACGGAAGCATGTTAATACATGTGGTATAAATAGATACTTCAAATAGTCACACATAATTGCTGATATCACATTGGTTAAAATGTCATAAAATATAATCCATGCACATACTGATTTTCTTCCCAAATATCAAATTCAGTAAATTTTAGTAGTTTGTCCATCAATATAAAGCAAGTGAGTAAACTAATAAATAATCTAGGAGTTTATTAATTGCTTTCCACATTTCTTTTTATTTAATAGAACTATCACCAACTCAATAACATTATTGAATTTTATAACCAGCAAAAAGTATATCTTAAGAGAATAATTGCAAATGATAAACACAATATAATCTTTATTAAAAATACTTTAGAAATTACAGCCAACAGAGCATTAGTAAATGTTTGTGTCCCATATTAATATCACATGGCTTTTTAATAAGACATTCTGAAGAGCAAAATTATAAAATTTTCTATATCAATTAACTTAATTAGCACTTTAATTTTTCACATTGTATACAATATAATTTTTCAGAAAATGTTTGCAATTTCTGGCAAATGTGTCAATACTATACTCTCTTTAATTTTCAATAATTAACTTAAGTAAACCATAATTAAACATAGATTATGAAACTAAGTCTTTACTGAAAATTTAGTTACCTGTATTCTTCCAATAGCACCAATAGCAACTTCTGGAACAAGTATAACTGGTCTAGCATAAGTTCCTCCAATCTACAATAAGCAAATGATCAAATATTAACTATTAATTTTTTTAGTATGAAAAGATATTCAATATCATCATATATAATTTAAAAACAAATTATGGGAACAAATATGGTTTCTAATATCCAAAATGAATTAGACTTTAAAAAAACTTAAGGAAAATTAAAACTCATACTTTTTACAGTTCACAGTATTATCCATCAGGAAGTTCTCAGTGACAACACATGAGATGTACATCAAAATAAATGAGACTCTTTAATTCATCATTAAAATTCTACTGTTTAATTTTTTTCAGAGCACATGAGAAATAAATTTAAAATAAGCTTTATAAGATCAGTTTTCCCATATTTTTTTATTAGAAAATTATTAAAAATTGGAGTTAGCATGTGGAAAAAATTGGTGAATAAATGAAATACATTCAAGATTAAATTAATAACATAATATTTTTCAAGCAATAAATTTTAACAATAAAAAAGTAAAATTCTTACTGACAATTTGATTACTTAAGATTTTTTTTTAATTCTAATAAGGAAAATTTTATTGAAACAATCGCATACTAAAATTAATAATTATAAATATTTTTAATTAAAAATATTTGTATAATAATTAATGCTCACTATTATAAATATTTATTCTAAGAAATGCAGAAATATTGAACAGGGAAAATTTTATTGATTATAGTTTTGTCTAAAAAGAAAATTAATTAAAATGGAGTATAATTATACTCAAATTTATATTAATTATATTTTTATCAGCTGATTGTACAGAGATTACTTTTTAAAATTCTCTTTTAAAACTCTTGACACTTAGATGAAAATAAAAGAATCAGACAAATAAGCTTACAGCTCCTATATTTGAAAGAGAAAATGTTCCTCCAGTAACATCATTTTGTCCAAGTGAGCCTTTACGACCTAAATCTTGAAGTCGAGTCAGTTCAGCTGCTATTTGTAATATATTGAGATTCTGAACATTTTTTATATTTGGCACAACTAATCCTTGACTAGTATCCATTGCAATACCAATATTATGAGCTGCCTAGAGATATATAAATTTTGAAAATAAATGGAATAAAACATTTTGGTTAAAAAAATATTTCAAATTAATAAAATAAAAATACATACATCAAAAGTCTTAAACATGCAAATTATGTTATATAAACATTTAATTTTTACATACTGCTAAATATTTTATGATAAATTAAGTCATGCTTTAAAGGTATTATGAATATTCAACACATTAGTGAAAAAGGTTATTAAGTTTTACAAATAAGAAAGAGTGTAAAGAAAATAAAACCTAGTTTTCACATAAATTGGTTTCCTTTTACAGTGAAGATTTATTTAAAACCATATAGGATAGCTAAACTATCGCTGAATCCCCTGGATTGTCCTTTCAGTACTCCAACCCAAGACTCCTGCACACTTCTCTAGCTAGACTTAGATCTGGTCATGTAAAGAGTTTCATGTTGATTGAAAATGATAAGACATGTGTACCGTTGTTCTGCCATTGCTTCTTATCCATCTTTTCATCCTCTCACAGCTTAGATTGTATTGTTTCTTCTGTGAAGCAATTGTTGAATAAAGGGGATATTGTTTTTGATCTAATTGTGTGTTATGGTCTTTTGGACTTGTTTATCTTACCTAAATCAAGGGGGATAAGCAACAACAACATAAGCTGTTGCTATGAAGTATTTTTTTTCTTTTTTTATCATTTATATTTCAGAAGTTTACTGGAAGGGCTTTTCACAGAAAGTGTACTGTATCCACATATTGTAATAAAGGATATCCAGAAAATGCACAAGCGCCTACATTCAGTAGATGCACACAAAGAAAATATAAAATGCAATAACTACCTACCACATTTCAAAACTGACTGGGAGTAAATCTGCTACCTTTCATTCTGAGAAATGCAATCTACCATTAAGATATGGGTAGCAATCTACCATTAAAAAATTTAAAATGGAAATGACAGTTTATGAATTTTGATAAAAGTACTTCCTACTTAATGAGAGTAAAATAAATTTTACCAAAAAAATATCTCAAAATAAGAACTTAAATATTTATGCTATGTAATTGTTAATCTGATAAATGTAATGACGTAAATTAGCACATCCTTCCATAATAAATATCAATTAGAAAGTTTGCAATAACAATGATAAACATATAATTAATAAAACATATACAAAATGATGCAGTAAAAAATCCTTTTAAGACATAAAACTCATAAAAAAATAATTTCATTATGACATAAATATAGTTAGAATTAATTAAGGATTTATTAAGACTAATTTTCTTACTACACAAAATTAAATAATTGGGACAAATATAATTTTCATGTCTGAAAAGAGAAGGAAAAAAACAGTTTCAAACACAGAAAATAATAAAACATTAAGCATTGGACAAAAAGTACTGATCATGGACTGTTAATGACTGAAACAAGGTGGTTTTTAATAAAACAGCTTTATGCAGAAATACAAATTAAGGATAGCTAGAAGAAGGTGACATTGGATCATATCTAACAAACAGTAAAATATCTAAGCAGATGTTATGAGGTTTTTGTGTAGCAAACACTAGATGCTTAGTTTCTCTTAGAGACATGGAAAATTCTGGCAAACAAATAGAAATATTACACAAGTTACTTTATTTATGAAAACATTTGATGGAACATTTTAAAATGATTTGGCCTCTTAACTCAATTAAAGATCAATCCAGATTTTAATAAGAGAAAATAATATAAAAGAAAGTTATTATAGAATCTATTTAAAATTGTATTTCATAAATCAATTATTTATAAACAAAATTTAAAATTTAAATTTACATTAAAATGGATTAGTTATAAACGAGAAAAATTAAGAAAATCAAAATACAAAAGAAATATATCTTTCAATGGAAATTTACTGTTAGCTTAAAAAGTTAACTTTTGCTAAATAAGAAAAATTCTTTAAGAGATTAATAAAAAGTTACACTATACAAAAAATTTAGTACAAAAAGAAAAAATGTAATTCAATTATAAAAAGAAAAACTTGATAAGAACGTACCTTAATAACAATATTTTCACATTTATCATCAACTGAGGCATTCAATATTGGGTATTGAAATAATGATAATGATAGTGCCTAAAAGGTTATGATACCCAATTAAAAATTTAATAAAATAAAATGTATATAATAAATATTTTAAAAAATATTTAAAATATTATATCATACTTTAATAAGAAATGGCAAGTAGGAAAACTTTACTCCACTTTCTTCAGCTATTTTTCGCAATTTATCTCGCATGAGAACTATATCAGTAACATCAATTTCATCACAATAACTGAAGCATGGTACAGAGAGAGATTTTGTCATAGTTTTTACCATAGCCTTTTTATATCCCTTAATAACTTCTACTCTATCTTTTCCAATTGGTAAAGGAGGTTGAACAGTAATTTTTTTAGGAGACTCAGGAATTTTAGTTTTTTTATCAGCTTCTTTATCTTTGGATTTTGGCATAATAGGTGGAATAGAATCTTTTGAAGGAATAGGAACTAGAATAAATGAATGTCATAAAGTTATATAAACTCAAGTTAAAAATTCATGATAAAATTATGTAAAATTGTATACACAATATTTAATGTAAAATAAATATTCTCAAAAAATTCATTATTGTACATCATTAATGATCTTTTATTTTAAATGATAAACACTAGAAATTTATTTAATTTCATCAGTTCTATTAAATTCTTAAACAATAAATTTGACGTTAAATAATTTTGTTTTCCAAATTGACCTAAGCCCTTATCAAAATCATGCAATAAAGAATAAAAACTAGAACTTTTACAAATATATTTTGGCTGGTAATTACTAAACATTCATAAAACTAAAGCTATAAACTTACTTGTTGATTCTAGTTTTTTCTGAGATTCAAGATATGCAAACACATCTTCTTTTAGAATGCGACCATCTTTCCCAGTTCCTTTAATTTCACTAAGTTTCACCTACAGATATAAAAATGATTAAAATTTAGAAAAAACATAGTGAGTTAGCATTCAAAAGATAAAAACTTTTCTAATCATATTTCTTGCTGTAAGTTCTTGTTCTTAAGTGTAAATATACACTGCTGGACAATTGCTAAGGATAGATAACACTATCATCCACAGCAACCACAAAATGAAAGAAAGCAAAATGTGGAAAATTAGAATAAGTGCGGGATATAGTAAGAAGAAGTATGCATATGAAAATTTTTTTCCACGTCTGTTCATCACGTGATAGCGTTCATAAGAGCTTTAAAGGTTTTGACGTGTGTAAACAGTTGTTGTTTCAAGTCAAAGTTTTACAGGAAAGATTTAAAAGACAAACTTGAAATTTTTGGCATGTTCTCCCGACATCACTTAGATGATTTTATACATGGCCGAATTATTGGAATGATCGAAGAAGGGCGATAAATAACAGATGTTTCCAGGGAGATCGACATTGTTCACAGCGTTGTCACAGCAGTGGAAGTCATTTAAAACTACTGAAATGTGTAGTAGGCAGCACGGGGGAGATCGTGTTAGAAGTACGACGCCTGCCGAAAACAGATATATCGTCCTATAAGCAAAAAGGAACAGGCGCACCCCAGCTCAGCAGGTGGCAAATCATTTTCTTGCGGCCTCACAGGAAAGCAGATCTCCCGAAAAGCTGTTTTTCAAGACGTTTGAGGGGAGAAGGACTATACGCCTGCAGACCTGTTGTGTGTGTCCCATTGACCAGACAGCACCGTACTGCCATTTGCAATGGTGTCGTGAGCATCGCAATTGGACTGAACAAAACTGGGCATGCGTGCTATTCTCAGATGAGAGTAGGTTCAGTCTATCAACGGATTGTAGATGCCAACAATCTGGCGCGAGAGTGGTACTGCTTATCGTCCTGAAAATATACAGGAAAGGGACAGATATCCGACATGCAGCGTTATGTTGTGGGCTGGCATCATAATCAATGGCTGCACGCCCATACATGTGGTTGCGAATGGGACTATGACAGGCCAACTATACATTAATAAAGTTTTACTTCCTCATGCTCTTCTTTTCTGTGGTACCGTCGGTGATAAATTTGTTTTTATGAACGACAACGCAATATGTCATCGAACGCTCACTGTTCAGGATTGTCTAGACTGTGAGGGTATTCAATGCCTCGTATGGCCATCACGTTTTCCAGATCTAAATCCCATTGATAATGTGTGGGATGCTTTGGGGAGGCAAGTTGCTGGTCGAAACTATCCTCCGACAAACAAGAACACCCTCATCCATGCACTCCTAGAGGAATGGGATAAATTGCCTCAACAGCTGCTGGATAATGTTGTGCAAAATATGATACGATGAGTGAAATGTTGCATCACACTCCACGGTGGGCATATCCCCGTGCTGATACCTTTCTTCAAGGTGCCTGCTGACTTTTAGATGCATTGTTCCATTTTTCCGTATGCAGCATCAAATGAACATTTTTTTCTTTCAGATGTTTCACAGCTTTTGTACTTTCCAGAACAATAAATATTCTTTATTCTAATGTCTGAACAGTGTGGCAACTATATTTTATCCTACTAGGTCTCATGTCTCGCTTAATGTTATGCTCCAATGCAATTTGTGATCCATCCTTAGCAATTGTCTAGCAGTGTATATAAATCAATAGAAATAATAAAACACCTCCCAAAGTGATCGGTTCACAGGGGAAAAAGTTAATATATTCCCATTATTAAATTAACTCAACATAAGATAGTTTTAAATGTATTAAAAACCATTTTTATAAATTTAAGGGAACCTGATATTAAAATACAGTTTAATAAAAAATATTAAATGACAATGGTTAATAAAAGATTACATTTTATTTATGCATTTTTGTTTCACACTGTCATATTCTTCTTTCATCATACTTCTTTCATCAATCAACTTTCAAAAATCATTGATGATTTTGTTAAGGTTGTTAAATATTTCCAAAATTAATGATGTCTTTTAAACTTGACAATGTGATAAGTAGATAATGAGTATATTCTACATAAATGTGTTCACATTTATAATATTAACCATTGTCAAAGGATTTTTCTGTTTTACATAATTTGATATGTTGTTGTTACATCAAGTCTAGAAAATATTGAATTCATATATTTTTAATATTTAATGAATATTTTGTCAATAAAAGCATTTACATTTAATAATCTTAACTTACAATATTTAATACTTATAATAAAAACTAATAATTGAAAATTATGCTAAGAAATTGCATCTGCCAATTTCTTAACATAATTTTCAATTATTAGTTTTTATTCTTAGTTTGTCTAAATGCAACACTTTTTTTGCTATAGCATATATGAACTTTTTAATGTTTGCTTTCTAAATTTTGGAAAAATTAGATTTATAATCACAATTACAATTTTGATACAAAAGTGCCCAATTAATTTTTTCAATATGTTTATTTTACAAAATAGTCTTCATATTTTTTAATTTACTTCAAATTGGTTTCTTGGAAAACATCTGTCATAATTAGAAGACAAATGAATGAAAAGAGCAAGGATTAAAACAATGATACTATTTGTATCAAAGAAATTTTTTAAATGTTAGCGAACAGAAGGCAAAAATGCACAGTATTATAAACTTATGCAGTAATACTTAACATTTTATTAAATATATGTGTAACAAAACTCAAATGCTTTCCTTCAAGCAATTAAAAATACTATTTTAATAATTTCAAATTTTTTTTTTACTTTGTATGTTACAAATAGTACTTAATAGTAAAACTTTAAAAATTTTTAAATATTCAAAATTTTTATAAGATTAAACTTATACAACAATATAAATGTAGTTCATGAAGTTTTAAGATACTAGGAACACTCTAGTAAACTTATTTTTTATAATACTTGAATATTTCTTAGGAAAGTCAAAAAGGAATTGGAAATTTTCAAAAAAAAGTTATTTCTTCAAAATAAAGCAATGTAACAAGAATAATTTTATTCTTGAAGCAAAAAATGCTTAAAATTAGCAAACGTTGCAGAATAACTCAGCAAAATATAGTCATTCCCTCCTGGTATATAGCTTGGCAATAAATTGGCAAGAAAACTGAAAGTTGATTAAAATAGCTTATCTTAATTTATTAATCAAATTTTTACAAACATTTTGTTTTAAGCAATGCACCCAAATCAATGTTAAAATATTTTATTTTAAAATTTGCTAACAGAATAACAATCTCTACATATATGTTTTTGTTTCAAAATTAATTTAATATGATATATAGATGTTACATTACAAAACTGTTATACAGATTTAACTGATAATTAATGTTTTACTGAAATGTTACATTCTTACAATGTCCTTTTAAATTTGGATAAAATGTCTGCAAAACATTTGCAATTGTTTGAATTCATACTAGGAATTACTAAATTTCCATTCATGGGTAAATATACTTCAGAAAAGAAAGTGTACTCAAGTTCATTTGAGAAAACGATTTTTTTTTAATATATTTAGATATTAATCACTTTTTATTACTTAAATCCAGATTTTGCTTGAATTTTTAAACTTAACTCTCATATTGAGTAATAACTTAGAGATTCTCCTTCTATATTAATAACAATGAATATAAATAAACATACATTGTTTTCACTTGCAATACGTCTAACAGCTGGAGTGGTTAGTACTTTAGAGGAATCAAGAAACATATCAAGCTCAGAGCCAGAAGGGGCTGCAAGTTGGTCCTGAACTTGATCAATTTGTTCTTCAGAGCTAGCTGAAAATTATATCACACTTAACTAAAAAGTAATGAGTACAAATTTCAAAAAATTTATTCTACAAATAAAGTTTTATGATTTAAAATTAAAAAAATAATCGCAAATAAATGAACTGTATTAATCATGTTAACAAAATATAAATCCCATCCATAATTACATTAAATTTTAGTTGATAAGAAATCTTGTGCAAAAAAATGTTGATTTTAAAGTGCTTATACCATCAAAATTCAATTTCAAAATTGTTGATAGACTAAAATCCATTAAAATTATAAGATAGACAAAAATTTAAAGTGTATTGTCCTGAAAAAATAAATATAATAAAATAATTTTTGCCTTCTATCTTCAATCTTATTGTTTGTCAACATGAATGTATACAGCAATAAGAAAAATTATTTTCACAAGAACTAAAACATGAAAAAGAATTTTCTTAAAAATTATAGCCAAATTGATTAGTATGATAAGTATATACATGTCAAAATTAATCACATATTAAATTTTCTAATCTTATCTTCAATGAATTTTAATTTTTGAATAATTCTTTACAAACTTATCTTTATTCAATATTTTTTTCTGTAAATAATGAAAAAATTCAATGAATTATTCAATATTAAAAGCTAAATAAAAAATTATGTTTCAATTTTTTCATTATAAATCTGAAAATTATAATATCAAACTCCAAAAACTGAGTGTTTTATTTATTGGGAATTTTATCATATTTTTATATAGAGAGAATTGTATTTTAACAAAAGGCTAATGCATGATAATTTTATGAATATTTTAATTCCTTGAACAATCTATAGTTGAGAAAAAATACAAAATGGAATATTTTTTCCGTATTAACTCCTATATGCTTAATGATGTAAAATTTAAAAAATAAATGGAATGCACAACATAGAAAAGAAATGAAACCAATATTAAAAATAAATAATAAATTAAGAAAACAATTGGAAAGAATTGCATGGAAGGAACTGGACAATGATAATTTGGTAAACAGAAAACAATGAAATATTTATAAAGTAGATAAAATAAAATTATTTTTATGTCTTCTTTACAAGTTTTTTCATTGGAAAAGTGGAGCAGCGCACCCCATACTGCTAGCCTGGCTGGCACACGACAACAAGTTTTTGCTTCTTAATTGCCATACATAAATGTTATATCAACCATACTTAAGGATTTTTGTAAAAATTTAAAAGAGAAAGACTATTTTAATATAAATAAAACTTTTTCCCAATACTTTTTCAAATTGAAAATGAACTTTCATAATATTTACTAAATTTTTTTAGTCATTCATCAAAAAGTAGAAAATTTTTACAAGTTTCTATAGTTTATTTAAATAATGACATGACAATCTTATTGAGGATTACTTCACTTTATCATATAAATCTAAATACTACATCTGGATTTGGCTAAATTAAATCAGGAAGCTATTGTGGCTGAACTGGAACATTACTTTAAGCAGCAGTAATGAATACAATAACAATCTAGAATCGATTGTGTCACTATGTAGTCGTAAAATTAAGAGTCAATACTCAATTTTGTTTTTGGACAATTTCATTGAAAATTTAAAAATATTAAAACAAGCAAACTCAAAAAAATTATAATATTTTCTAATAAAAAAGTAAATACATCAAGGTAAGTAAAAATTTCAGAAGTAATTCAGGATTTTCAAGGAGTCAAGTCAAAATTAAAGGAGTTTCAAGGGCTCGTAAAACAATTTTTTGAATTCCAGGAGTTGTATAAATCCTGAAGTTAACATCAAAATCTATTACACAGAGATTCTTCATGGAGTGGTTTCAACACAGCATAATTTTTCTAAATATATTTTATAAAATTATTATTTAAACCACAGACACTAGTTTATTATATTTTTAATATGTTAATGATGCATGAAAGATTGTAAATATAAACAATATTAGCATTTTCTACATTACCTTGAAATTTTCAGTATATTTAGAATATAGATTAGCTTTAAAAATGTTGTTTTTTTTTTCATGCATGTAGTAAAACAAACTTCTTAAGTTTCCCATCTTAATTTGTGTCATCAGATTTTGTTTTAGACAACACTCCACTTCAAATTATCATATGCATTTCTTTTCTTACCAAAAAATTTATCCCTATCCTTATTTTCAATTTCTATTGTACTTTTATCAGTCCTTTTATTTTGTTGCCAAGTTAAAATTTGACTGTTTATAATACATCAAATAATTTTTTATTAAGAATCATTCATGAGATTTTTTTATTATCCTATTATAATGCCCAGTAAGTACTTTGTTTAATTAACTGGTCTTCCCTCATTTTTAAGTAACATTATTATTTTATTCAACATTTTAAAAGTTAGAATTCTTAATATATAATTTTTTTGTAACATAAACAGTAGTTTCATAAATTTTTATTTTCTTATCCGTAAAAAAAGGATAATACTTAATATTGTAAAAGTTGATATCATGTCCAAAATTTATTAATCACTTAATTAGTAAAGAAAGATCACATTTGTATAATTGTTACTACTAAAATCTTTTTAGCAAAATAGCAATTTTACCACTTTAAAATGTGAACTTTGAATAAACAACAAAAATAAAGTATAAAACTTACAACTATCTTCATCAAACAGTTCTATATCCACTAAAGGCAATCCAACTTTAGCAACATCATCAACTTCATAGTAAAGTTTTTTTATGTAGCCATCAAAACGACTAGTGATGGTCACTGAGGCTTTATCACTTTGAACCTCGCATATACTATCAAATTGATTTACTTTGTCACCTTCTTTGACATACCTATGATCAAAAAATTATAAAATCAGAGTCTGATGGAAAACTTGTGTAGCATACATTTTATATTTCTAGAATAATCTAAACATGTGTAAATAAAATCAGAAAAATACATTAAAATATTTTATTTTTTAGACACATACAATACTATTATGATATTCATTAGCTTGCAGATTAGATTGAATATAACGTATATTAATCAACTGAAAAACAGGAAATTCACCAGGAATCATGTTACATTTAAAACTTTTAAAAGATATTTGAAATAACATTAGAAAAAGCTAGCACTAAATCGCAAGAAGAAAAATATTAATAAAATAAACCAAAACAAAAAATAAAAAAATGAATGTCATAAAAATGTGTAGGAAGAAACAGACAAGACTACACAAAGAAGCAAATTTAATTTAATTAAATAATAACTACCAAAGTATTGATTGAAATCAACATACTTTTTCATACAAATAGTCAGATACTTGCCATAAAAAAGTTTCTTAAAACATCTCTCACAACTTTTCATAAATAAAATATAAGTGATATCAATTTTTAAAAAATATTAATTTAAGACTTGTATAAATATACAGATTTTTAATTTAAAATGTAACACATATAAGCAACTCTTCAATGCATGAAAGAGCCTAAAAGGATATGAAATACCTACAAAAATATTAATAGCTTTTAACTCATAATATCACACTAATGAAGCAATATACAATAGTCTAATTTTTATATTATAGATTTGATGGTAATACTCAGGAGCATTATTTTATGAAGTGAAACTCAAACAGATGTTAATAAGAATCATGTAGAAAATAAAACAAAAAAACTCACATTTAATGAACTATTGCAGAAAAATATCAACTTTAATAAATAGCATCAGAGATTATTTATTTGCCCCTTGATTTTATTACCAAATCTAAAAACCAAATATTACATACTGCAACTGCTACAAAAATATGCTGTTAAAATATAGGAAAATATTAAAACTCTCTTATTCAATCAAAATGCAATCAAGTTTTTATACAAAAATATTACTTAAACTATTTCTCTCCTGCGATTCCTTTCAACAGTACAAACAAATAATAATATTTTTATATTATATTAATCTACAAGATAAAAATAAGATTTATTTATCTAAGACTTTATTCTACTCTTCAATTATCCAATGGGCGTCACTAAATGCTTATGGCATGTATTAATAACAATGAGCTCCAATATAAGAATAAGTTTACAAATGGACAATGATTCCATGAAATAGTACAACAATATACAAAATATCTCATGCATCACAATAATTATACTTATTCAAAACTTTTAACTAAAGTACCAAATACAATCACATGCAAAAAAGCATAACAAAATATTACAAAAAAGTATGTGTTTAGAACATAAATTCCTCACTTTTTTTTATTTATCACAGCTGAAGGTCAGCCAATGCCGTGGTTTAAGACAGAATTTTAAAGCCACCTTTAAGATAATGTAAAGTAATTATAAAATACAGAACAACTGGCATATTTCATTTCTCTACTCCTCTTTCAACCCAGTTCCTTTACCATCATAATTTGTCCTTTAAAAAAGCCTAACATTTCATTGAAAGGATGTACTCAGGTCATATTAAAAAGGCTGCAGTTTTTTACTTGTGTTCTTAATTATGATTTAAAATGCTGCATTAAAACTATATCTTCCTTTGACTTCATGTTGTATGCAAATTCAACTATATAATGTATAATTCATTTTAAAGTTTGCCTTATCTCAGATATAGACAATTACAATTGCTTTATTTGCTTAGAAAACATATGTATATGCATATGTGTTTGCATATAAATACATATATATATATATACATACATACATACATATATATATATATATATATATATATATATATATATATATATATATATATATATACATACATACATACATACATATATATATATTATACATACATACATACATACATACATACATACATATATATATATATATATATATATATATATATATATATATATATATATATACATACATATATATATATATATATATATATATATATATATATATATATATATATATATATATATATATATATATATTGTTACAAATTTTTAAATAATGATTATATTTGTCTTAAAATATCTCAGACAGATCAGAAATTCTCACATTTTGGGCAAAAATTGCGGTATTTAGACGTGTTGTAGTTTAAAAGCGGATTTCCTAATGATTTGGCGACTTGGCGACAGTTGGCGACATTCTTGGCGACTTGGCGACGGTTGGCGAGATTTTTGGCGACTTGGCGAGAAATCGATACTTCTGGAAACATCCATCACCTAAGCTCTAGGACCAATATTTTCCGAGATAGCCTAGAAGCTTCCAGAGCCTTGGCGAAATTGGTAGATTTCTCCGCCAAGTCAGGTATAAATACCGCAGCCCGACATGGAAGAGTAATAGAGTTTTGTGAAGACAGTCAGTGAGTGAAGACGATTAGTTGTGACTGCTAGTTGTTCTCTGTCTGAGGTATTTGAGACCTGTGATTGGAAGCTGTTTCTTATTATACCTGACAAATTGTAGCTGTATAATTGTGATTGTTACAGCGGGAATTTCGTTTATCTTGTGAAGTTTTTACGAATAAAAGTCTTGTGTTAATTAAGTGGTCGCTTTATTCAACTCTCAATCAACACGAACCCGTGGAGCTCGGTACAACTGGTGTCAGAATCGGGATTGAAGAGTTGATGCAGCGTGTCACAAGAAAAATGGATATGGATTTAATGAAAAGTCTTCTCGAAAAATTAGCGGAGCAGATGGCTGAGATGAAAGCTGGACAAGAAGATATGAAAACCGAGATGAAAGCTGGACAAGAAGAGATGAAATCTAGACAAGAAGAGATGAAAGCTAGACAAGAAGAGATGAAAGCTAGACAAGAAGAGATGAAAGCTGGACAAGAAGAGATTAAATCCGAGATGATGAAAGAGATAAAATCTGGACAGGAGGTGATGAAAGCTGGACAAGAAGAGATGAAAGCTAGACAAGAAGAGATTAACGCCGAGATGATGAAAGAGATAAAATCTGGACAGGATGAGCTTAAGAAGGACATTGTAAGTGTTAAAGAAGAATTCTCCAACATCATTCAGGAGAAGATGAATGCAATGGAGGATAAGGTAACTTCAGTAGAAACTAAAGTTCTAGAGATAGAAGAAAACGTGGAAGAAGCATTAGACAATATCAATAAGGAGATTGAAAGCTTGAAGAAGCAAATGTCAAACAGACATGAGGAACCCAACGTGGCATTTGTGCCATCCCTAGCCAATATTAAACTCTCAACATTTGATGGGAAATCATCCTGGCAAGTATACAAGACCCAGTTTATGATGGTAGCGGAAGCCAATGGATGGAATCCCCGAGCCCAAGCTTTTCACCTGGCGGCTTCTTTAAGAGGAGACGCGGCTGACATCCTCGAGACGCTTCCGGAGGAACAGAGGCACGATTTCCAAGCCTTATCGAGTGCGCTTGAGCTGCGGTTTGGAGATAAGTGCACCAAAGAATATAGCAGACTACAGTTAAAGTCCCGCTATCAAAAAGCGGGTGAAAGTCTGCAAGAATTGGCTGCCGATATTCAGCGACTTTCCCATCTAGCATTTTCGGACTGCCCAGCTGAGACACGTCAAGATTTGGCTCTCCATCACTTCATCGATAGTGTGCGGGATCCAGAGATACAGAAAACACTTAGACTCGCCGATGTCAAGGATATCGGATCTGCCCTAGTATACGCACATAAGATAGAGGCTGCCCAGCAGGCCGCGCGTAAAGACCGGCACTCAATCAGAGCCGTCTCTGCTACTGATACGGACTGTAATTTAAGAAAGCAAATTGAAGATCTGCGGCGAAAAGTCCGTAGCTTAGAAATGAGTAAAGGTGGCAGAAACATGAAGATTCAATGTTGGACTTGCGGTGCAGTCGGACACGTCCATAGAGACTGCCCGAAACAAAAAGAGGGTGG
Source organism: Latrodectus hesperus (assembly GCA_037975125.1). Lineage (NCBI taxonomy): Eukaryota > Metazoa > Arthropoda > Arachnida > Araneae > Theridiidae > Latrodectus > Latrodectus hesperus. The sequence goes on from JAJQOW010000014.1 coordinate 2,892,785, forward strand.
AAATGATCTTCCACCACAACAGGGAAACTAATATGTGGCCATCTCGCGGGGCGGAGATGTCCAGAGAGTCAGAAGCCCCATTTCAAATTGTTTCACATTTCTTCCGTAAGTGGCGGCGACAACGGACTTTTTGTTATGGGACATGTCAACGAAGTTCCCTGCAGGATGATAATCGATACTGGAGCCAACGTAACTATCATTAGGACAGATTTGGCTCGCAAACTTGGTGACAAACTCATCTGGACGCCGCCCTGCATTACCCTCCAAACTGTGACAGGTGACAAGATTAAAGTGCATGGAAAAGTAAATCTAAACATTGCATTTGGTAATGCCGTGTACCATCATATGGCATATGTCGCTGATATAAATGACGAATTTATTCTCGGATTGGACTTTCTCAAAGAAAACCATTTCAAGTTAGATTTTAAAAATAATGAACTACACTCATGTTCTGAAGACATAGCGATTTTTAAGAAGAAATATTCAGATATTAAAACAGTCCATCATATAACTGCGAAGAGTGAAACAACATTACCACCAAGAACTGAGACAATAGTTTGCGGAGCTCTTTCAGAAGATAATAATTTTCATTATGGATTGACTGAATATCCGGATTCCGACAATAGCGTTAAAGGAGTACTAGTGGCTTCTTCACTCGTCGATCTTTCACGAAATGTAATCCCGGTAAGAGTTGCTAATCTAAGTAATAAGGTAAAACTTATAAAAGAAGGAGAAGTGCTAGCGACTTGCACTCCAGTGACCTGTATTAACCGAAATTGTCAAGCCACACTATCTGAGCCTCCTGACACTCTAATTAATGAACTCCTTCAGAGAGCAGAGTTAGATGATAAACAGAGGAATGCTGCAAGAAATTTATTATTAGAATTCGGAGATCTCTTTTCCAAGAAATCAGATGATGTTGGGCGAACCAAATTGACGCAGCACCGAATCAATACAGGAAATCATCCACCCATTAAACAACATCCGAGAAGATTGCCATTCGCTAAGCAGGAAGAGGTGGATAATCTTCTGATGGAAATGCAGCAGAATGACATTATTGAGCCATCAGAGAGTCCTTGGGCTTCGCCTATTGTTTTAGTTCGGAAGAAAGATGGTTCTACCCGATTCTGCGTTGACTATCGTCGGTTAAACAACATCACTAAAAAAGATAGTTACCCTCTTCCTAGGATTGACGATACACTTGATGCTTTATCTGGAAAACAATGGTTTTCGACTTTGGATCTCAAGAGTGGTTATTGGCAAGTAGAGATACATCCTGAGGATCGAGAAAAGACTGCATTCACCACAGGACAAGGACTTTGGCAGTTCAAGGTTATGCCATTTGGGCTTTGCAATGCACCTGCAACGTTTGAGCGCCTGATGGAGACAGTATTACGAGGACTTTCCTACGAAGCCTGTTTGGTATATTTGGACGATATCATTATTGTAGGGCGCACATTCGAAGACCATTTAAGAAACATCCGAAAGGTGCTGGAAAAATTAAAAATGGCCAACCTGAAGCTGAATCCTTGCAAATGTAATTTATTCCGACGTGAAGTAAGCTATCTGGGACACATTATCTCTGCTGAAGGTGTAAGAACAGATCCTGAAAAGATCTCCGCAGTTAAGGACTGGAGTCGTCCAAAAGATGTCCACCAATTAAGAAGTTTTCTTGGACTATGCACATATTACAGGAAATTTGTTAAGGGTTTTTCAAGTATTGCCAGACCTCTTCACAAGTTGACAGAAGTTAAACAGAGATTTCTATGGACAGATGAATGTGAGAAAGCTTTTAAACAACTGAAGGAGGCGTTGACATCTTCGCCCGTTCTTGCATATCCCCAGCCCGAAAAATTATTCATTTTAGATACGGATGCCAGCAACGAAAATATCGGAGCTGTTTTGTCGCAAGAAATTGATGATAAAGAATATGTCATTGCTTATTGGAGTAAATGCCTATCAAAACCGGAGCGGAATTATTGTACAACCAGGAAGGAATTGCTGGCAATCGTCAAAGCAATAGAACATTTCCACCATTATCTCTATGGAAGAAAGTTCTTGCTCCGGACAGATCATGCATCTTTAACCTGGCTTTTAAATTTTAAAAATCCAGAAGGACAGGTAGCCAGATGGATTCAACGACTCCAGGAGTTTGACTTTGAAATACGTCATCGCAAAGGAACTCTTCATGGAAATGCTGATGCACTATCAAGGAAACCGTGTAATGAAAGCTGCCGATATTGTTCTAGAATAGAGAAGAACTATCAGTTAGTAAATCCTGCGGTACGCCAAGTTAATGTTTCAACTCCATCAAAACCCGACCCATGGAGTGATAAAGAACTTAGAGAAGCCCAAAAAGAAGACCCAGATATAAATCCAATTTTAGAATTAAAAGAATCTTCCAGTATGAAACCAAGTTGGCAGGATATCTCCACCTACAGTCCTGCTACTAAACAATATTGGGCTCTTTGGGACTCACTCCATATAAGAAATGGTGTCTTATACAGGAAATGGGAGTCCGATGATGGACGTAATTTCAAATGGCAGCTTGTTCTTCCAAAATCAAGAATTTCAGATGTTTTGAAAGAATTGCACAGTAGCTCAACTGGAGGCCACTTCGGAGTAATGAAAACTCTACAGAAAGTTCGAGAACGCTTCTATTGGAGCAAAACGAGACAAGATGTAGAGAAATGGTGCCAATCTTGTGATGACTGTGCGGCACGTAAGGGACCAAAGAAACGTAGCAGAGGAAGGTTGCAGCGGTACAACGTAGGAGCACCTTTTGAGCGAATAGCATTAGACATTTTGGGTCCTTTACCACGATCTTCAAATGGCAACAAATACATACTAGTTGTCATGGACTACTTTACTAAGTGGCCTGAAGCGTTTGCAATCCCCGATCAAGAGGCGACTACAGTAGCCGAGGTTCTAGTGCAGCAATGGGTTTCCAGATTCGGCACACCCTTACAAATTCATTCTGATCAAGGGACAAACTTCACCTCTGTTGTGTTTAAAGGAATGTGTCAAATTCTCGGAATAGACAAGACGCAGACCACGCCACTACACCCACAATCGGATGGCATGGTAGAGAGGTTTAACAGAACCATCTTGAATAACCTCTCACTTATGGTTTCCAGAAATCAGCAAGATTGGGATTTGAAGCTACCGCTGTTTCTGCTTGCATATCGCAGTGCTGTCCATGAGACTACCGGATATACTCCTTCACAGATGCTCTTTGGTCGCGAACTTCGTCTCCCTTGTGATCTTCAGTTTGGTCGTCCACCGGATACATCTTCATCGCCAGAGGAATACCTTCGAGACCTTCAGGCACGTCTTGAAGATGTCCATAACTTCGCTCGAGACCGAATCAACCTGACGACCGAAAGAATGAAGACAAGGTATGACACAAGAGCGACAGGACATGAATTTCAAGAAGGTGACAAAGTTTGGTTGTGGAACCCGATTCGACGTAAAGGACTTTCTCCAAAGTTGCAAGCCAACTGGGAAGGTCCCTACACAGTCCTAAAAAGACTGAACGACGTCGTGGTTCGTATAAGGAAATCATCTTCCTCAAAACCAAAGGTAGTACATTATGATAGATTAGCTCCTTATCGTAATGTAGAGTAAAAATTAGTAGACCATGGTCTCTGTGTAAATAGTATAGATAATTTTAATCTTTTCTATTTTCTTGTATTTTTAGTTGCTTGTGTATGTAATGTGCTCTGTATCATCTTAAAATGTAAATTCTCTTATATTAAATTTGGCCTCCTATCAGGGGATTGTACTGCCCGGGACGTGCAGTCCTTGAGAGGGGGCAATGTTACAAATTTTTAAATAATGATTATATTTGTCTTAAAATATCTCAGACAGATCAGAAATTCTCACATTTTGGGCAAAAATTGCGGTATTTAGACGTGTTGTAGTTTAAAAGCGGATTTCCTAATGATTTGGCGACTTGGCGACAGTTGGCGACATTCTTGGCGACTTGGCGACGGTTGGCGAGATTTTTGGCGACTTGGCGAGAAATCGATACTTCTGGAAACATCCATCACCTAAGCTCTAGGACCAATATTTTCCGAGATAGCCTAGAAGCTTCCAGAGCCTTGGCGAAATTGGTAGATTTCTCCGCCAAGTCAGGTATAAATACCGCAGCCCGACATGGAAGAGTAATAGAGTTTTGTGAAGACAGTCAGTGAGTGAAGACGATTAGTTGTGACTGCTAGTTGTTCTCTGTCTGAGGTATTTGAGACCTGTGATTGGAAGCTGTTTCTTATTATACCTGACAAATTGTAGCTGTATAATTGTGATTGTTACAGCGGGAATTTCGTTTATCTTGTGAAGTTTTTACGAATAAAAGTCTTGTGTTAATTAAGTGGTCGCTTTATTCAACTCTCAATCAACACGAACCCGTGGAGCTCGGTACAATATATATATACATACCTGCCAACCTTACCTTGGAGAAAAAATCAGTAGAGTCTACTGGTTTTGAGGGAAAAAATCAGGAGACTTTACTAGCGATATTTTGGCTTGAAACAGAATTTTCAAAAAGGCAGAACCACAAAAAGACAATTTTACTCTTTATATTATACATTCTAAGAATGATTTATGTTAAACATATTTTGTGTTAATCTTAATATTTTAATAAAACACTCATTAACCTAATACAGGAACTATGAAAGATAAAAGAATATACTACATATATAAAAAATAAACACCAACATTTATGTCCAAATATTTATTTAACAGGGCAACTTTTACAACATTAGTGCAATTTATAAATATTAAACTTATAAAGTTTCATATAAAAACATAAAATTCAATACTATAAATTAATTTAATTCAGTGACAAATACTTTGTTTGATGGAAATATTTTCTTAATTAAATTACTAATATCTAGCATTATTTCTCCAAATTGAACTGCTTATCCAATTGAACTGCAGGCACTCGATGTCTGCTTTAAATGTTAATTGACTGCTAACTCATAGAAGTCTTGTCAACTTAGTGTTTAGTCCATCATCCTCCTACGGTGGACTTGAAGCCCAAAAGAATATATTTAATATATATATGTGTGTGTATATATATATTTATGCATAATAGTGCACCATCTGTTGACTGTTTAAGCTCTTAAAATAACTCACTAGACTTTTTTTTTTCAAAAATATTTTGGCTGTTTTTTAAGATCTTCACTTAAATTGTCAAAAGGCCCATAAGGCCTTTTAAACAGTGTATTCCCAAGGGCCCAGCCCATAGAATTTCAGCCTTTAAAACTTCTTTTGAAGAAACAAATGATTCTAAAATTTCAGAGCATGCTTTGAGTTCACATTCTTTAACAAGATCAGCAAAAGTGAAAAAATCTTTTAAATGAATAGATTTTTTAGCAGATATAGCTTGCTCTAATAAATATATATGCTTTTTCGCTTTCATATGGGATTTTATTGCCGATTCACCTATATTTGAAATGCAGAAGTCTTTCCTGGAAAATAGACAATGGGGATGTGTTTTTCCTGAACCATGCAAAAGCCACTTTGTATGGCTTTTCCAGAGTCCTGGTCATTGAAAAGATGCTTTCTACCAGGCATATTAAATAATTTATTTCAGTCTTTATTTCATTAATAAACAAATTTATCCCGAATCAATTAAATTGTATGTAATTTTCATCTAGTGAGACATGGAAAGTATGTTTTAACTCAAAAATTGTATATTTAAATATTAATACTCAGAAAATTTTACACAATAAAAGGAAAACAGCAGCAAATAGAAAATGAATCAATTAAAATCGCCCATAATAATTGCACAACATATTGATTTTGTTTGGTAATTACTTCACTTCACTTTACATGAATCTTAATACAACTAAACCGAATTATCATGAAATTATTGTAACTGAACTAACTGTTATTGTAGCTAATGTTAATACAAGTTAACAGTTAAGAATACAAAAATTTAAAATCAATATTAGTCTAGTAGTAGCCTTCTAGTAAAAACTAATACTAAATTAAGATATCCGACAATGTTATTGAAAATTTTAAAATATTAAAGCAAAAAAATTTAAAAGCATTATAATATTGTCTAGAGAAAATAAATGCATCAAAGTAAGAAAAAATTCCAGGAGTAATTCACAATTTTCAAGGAGTCAAATCAAAATTCCAGGAGTTTCAAGGGCCTTTAAAATTTTTTTGGAATTTAAAGAGTTGCAAGGAGATTCTAGGAGTTGTGCAAACCCTGTTTTACAGCTAAGAAAAGGTTTTTGTTTCTTCCTAATAAAAGCACGGTTTTCTTATTTTTTATTTGTTAAATAAATTACAAACCTAGTAGAAAATTAACTTAAAAGTTTTAAACAATAACTTTTTGGTAATTATTTAAATGTTTATATCAAATTATGCTTAAGCCTATAGAATGCAAGATTATTATTGAAATATATGCATTGTTTTTTTTTATTTAAAATTATATAATATATTCTAAGATACAAAATTTAAGATTCCCATTTTAGAATTAAAAATTCAAATTATTTTAAAAATATAAAAAATCATATAAAATTTGGAAACAGCTTTACCATTCTTTAATTGTAACTTCTGGTATTCCTTCTCCAATATCAGATAAATTAAAATTGACAATTTGTCCGAACACAGCTGAAATTATAAACAAAACTCTGAATACATTGATGAATAATAGAAATGATCTGCAGAATAAAGTAAGCATATATTTAATCAATTAGAAAAAAAGTACATAAAAATTTTTAATTCTTCAAAGTAAATACCATTAATAAATATTTAAGCAAAAATCACAAGGTAAATTACAAAAGTATTATAAATTGTACACACTATATTGCAAATATATAATTATATTGTAAATATATTCAACTTTCATTATAAATGTTTCATTAAAAGATATCACAATAAATCAAAACATTCACATGATAACTAAACAATGAAGCAAATCTCAATAAGAATATGTTTATCAATTAAAAATGGATAATATTTGGATTCTTACACTTTTTTAAAAAAGTTAAAAACTACTACATTTGATCATAAAATTGTTAACCTCAACTTTCATATTAATCAATCCTATGAAATAATGAGAGCAAAAAAGTATGGTATGTATTAAAATAAGACAAATTTTTCAAATATGTTCATTTTTGATATTTAAGACAAAGTTTTATATTTTTCACTTTTTGTATTAATTGTTCTTGTTTTAAAAATTATATATAAATTTATAAACCAATATTTGCTTGCTTAGCTACACTGCTAATAATAAATAACTTTCTATGATTTAATAAGATAGTTAAAACAGAATTATCAAAGTTGAAAGCAGTACAAAAAAGATAAAAATTTATTTATTAATAAGGTTTAAGTCTTTCAACACATGTGAAAAATAAATTTTTGAATAAAAACTATTATTCTCTTTTTGTGCTCAGTTAAAATGTCATAAAATAATATGCACAATATTTCAAAAAATAAACTGCTACACAGATTCATAAAAACTAGGTGTTAAAAAGGAGAAAAATTAAAAACACAATTGCAAAAATCAAAAATTTGTGAAACACAGACAAAATATTGTGATCGTTATTTTAAACACTTTTGACATCATACAACAGATTTTAAGAATCAATTAAATTTGCCTATTAAAATGACTTCTCATATATTTAATTTTTACTCTTCTACAATGCATTTACATATCTCAAGGGAGAAACTTTAAAATGTCCATTGTTCATAAATGAGCAAAGGGAACACTAATTTTTTAACACTAGTTCAGATCAAACTTGAGATCATCCTGTAAAATGAGTACTGCCCAATGGAATCATTTTGAAAAAATTACATGAAATAAATATATTTAACATTTTACTATTTTGCACAATACTTAGAAAAATTTGGTATCCAATCATACTTTCAATTAAGAAAATTTTTAAGTATGCAAATTGAGCCACTTCCTAAATTACAAGAGACTTATTGATAAACTTCAATAAAAATGAAAGTCAACATATTCAAATGTAAACTGCCATCAGCTGTACAAATATAACAATACTTGCACTGCACACAATTTGACAAATTTCTGAAATACATAAAACTGCACTAATATAAAATTTGTAGAAGCATTTTGGAAGACAGTTTGTCTTTCACAACATATCAAACAGATAAGAACAGCCTAAATAATTTTTATTTATAATTTTTTTCTTGAAAATTAAAATTTATCCAATCAGATCAAATTTTGCATTTAGTTTAATCACTAGTGAATTATAGCAACTTTATAAACTACTTAATTATTTTCTGCTTAAAAAGACTTTTTACTATCCAAATTATATTACTCAGGATTTGAAAAGCATTTTAAACCAAGAACAATTCTTTTGTAAACTTTAAGATGCTGGCAAAATATATGGATTTACTTAATTCAAAATTCTAACTGTTAAAATAACTTGTAAAAACCAATCGCCAAGATAATAAACTTTACCAAAATTAAAATTTAAGTTATACCACATTCAATTTTGAATCTTGAAATTCCAAAGAAAAATGTAAATGTTACTTATGTTAATACATGCTTACCTTTTGAAGTAAAATAATTGCGATTAAAAAATTTACTAGCAGGCTGATAAATAGTTTTTATAGAAGTCCTTTCTAGTCCATTAATGTACTTAGATGACTGAAAATATATTAAATAAAAATTATAATATTAAATACATAAACTAGATACTAAACACAAATATGAATATTTGAAAACAAACATCAAAAAATATTATTTTTACAAATTAAACAAAGAATTAATTATACAGTTTTACATCAGAGCATATTTATACTTCAATGTTTAATGAAATATATTTATAATTTATAGGCAATTTTATATTCTTTTTTCTCTTAAGAGTAAACCATTTAAAAATTTTTATATACATTAGTATTTTTTACATTATAAATATTACATTGATGTTTACGGCATTACATTAATGTTTTTTTATCTCCTTAAGTAGTGTAACTTACAAAATAAAAAAGATAAAACAAGAAAAAATATAAAATTTAAAGTTTAAAGTAAGTGTATAATGAAAAAGATCAGTATCTTGAGTGGATGTAATATCACATTTTAAAGTTCCTGATCCTGAAGATAAAAAAAAATAGTCTAGCGCACTGTTTTCACTATCAGACATTTTCAACAAAAATAAAAGACTTTAATAAGCATACTAAAATGAAAATGGAAGTGAAAGAATAAAAAGTTGTGAACTGCTCAAAAAGCAACATCTAGTATATATAATTGTAACATCTAGAACAAGCAACAGTTTCCTCCATTCTAAAAAATACTCTCCTCTCTAAAATCATCCCTTCTTTGAAATAGAAAATTTTATGGTAAACAAGGTCAAGAACATTTTATTGCATTCCAAAGCTATGAATCTAGCTTTACTGATATCAGTGTACTGCAGAGATGTATATTTCCAGAAAGTATACATATATGCCCAGCATAGTCAACACATCGGATTAGCATAGCAGATACACACGCTCACAGCTGTTAATAGGTTAAGATGGGTGACACTGCACAGTTAATTAAAATCTGAATTTTCCTAAAAATGTATGTTATTTACATTGTATATTTAGCTTTATTGCTCGATAATCTTCTGTGTATATTGCAGATATTCGGTGCATATTTGCTTTTTAATATGTAATCTTTATGAAATTAGTTTCAGTTAATTAATATTTTATTAATTCTGTATTTAATACAATTATAATGAAATATTTTGATATTTAAAATAGTGTGGGGTTGCAAAGTTCGAGTTTGAGTGCAATCAGTATTTGTTAACAGATTTTGCGCAAAGTGATGTTAATTAAATAAATGAAATAACTATGCAGGGCCTACCACAAAAATTGAAAATCATACCAAACCCAGGCAGGCTTCTAGAATTTTACCAAAATTACTTATTTAAGCTATTTTTGCTTAATAACATTTTAAATGTTAGTGTATAAAACATAAGGCAATTCATCATAAAAATAAACTTCCCAATACTTCAAAAATACATTTTGCATAAGAATTCAAATGGCAAAGGCAAAAATATATAGTTTTTAGAATTTTTAAAAGTTTTATGCTATATAAATATTTGTTTAAAAAGCCAAAGCAAATTCACATAACATTAATTACTTGAAATGTTATTAATAGTAAGATACAGTGTAACTATCAAACATTTAAATTGTAAAATAAAATATTCTGAATTTTTAAAATATTGAAAGTAAGAGAAAGTATGACAGTAGTTTAATTGAAGAAATAACAATAAAGTATAAAAAAAGAAAATTAAAGCAATTCAACTAAAAAACATGTGATTAGTATTATCTATCCCAAGTCTCAGTATATATGTAATAAAAAATATTAAAACAAATTATTCCATATTTGATATAATAAATTATAAAATTCTCACTAAATATCTTAAGGCCAACTAAGTTCATAAAGTAATAATTCAAATGTTTATACAAACTGTTATGTTAAGGGTAATATAAGCTCTTTGTAAAACTGAATTAATTTGTAACTTTTGCACATGAAAGTTAATTAAATTAAGTCTTAGTTGTAAGTGGATTTTAACCTTCATAAATATCAAAGCTCACACAGTGGAAGACAAATCCATAAATTGTTGTAATACAAACTGACCTTTAATCCTACAGATGGGTCAGTTAATTAAATTTGCTTGACTGAATGTTTTATTATTTACTCTAATCAATTCACAGATCAAAGAATGTAAGTTAATCTGGTAATATTGAAAATTAAATTTTGGTCTAAAACCAATTGCAGTAATTTTGCAATTAGTTCTATGTAAATTATCACAAATATACTACAGGTGATTTATTTTGGAAGGGGTCTAGTCATATAAAGTTGAGACTAATAAAAGTTAAGTGTGATTATTTGCTTAAATAAAGAAATAATGCATTAAAAAGTTAAATGGATAAAATCTCTGTGAAGTATTATAAAGCAATTTGCTAATAGCTATTAAACAATAACAAATACTCATTATCAAGTGCTTTACTTGATACATAGAATCATTAACAAATGAAGCATCTGAAATAAATTGTAATCAAGGAAGTGTTCCATCTTTGTGGTATAAAGGATTGCGCAATCAAAACCTTAGATTTTAATAGATTTAAAAAAGTGAAGAATACATTTCAATCTATTTAATAAATCCTTATTAGAAATATCTCACAATAAAACTCTATTCAATAACAAATGCAAAATTAATAATTAAATAAATATGCTTACAGTGTAATTTTGAAATGATCTATTGAAATAAGATGTTAGTACACGGAACCTACGGTAGGCTGCCATGTTTGTTATTGTTTATAAAATAAACGTTACAGTTACAATAAATTATTGGATTTTCAAAGTTGAAGAAAATTTCAGCAATAAATGAAAAATGATTTCCTGTTTCTTTCATCATTCAAAACTAGAGCAATAAGCAGTATTTTTGATCTTGTGAAAATGTGAATTTGTCTTAGCAATTCTTCTATTTCATGTGAATCATAAGCAAATTGTTCTAAATGAAAATAAAATATGACTGCGGCTCAAAAGCCCTAATTCTATATAAAATCCTTCTCTGAACAACTATAGAATATTTAGTGAAATCTATAAAATAAAGGTTTCTGAAAAACTGCTATTTTCTAATTAAAAAGTTTATTACATTTTTAATAAAGTTTCATTTGTAGAAATAAGACAGCATTTTAATGTTATTCATATTATTTCTACATATGTACAAATGCTTCGATAATATTTACCCTTTTTTACAGAGAAAGAAAGCACTATAAATATTGAAAACATTCCTCGCTCGCTCTCCAAGTAACAAAATAGCTTGGCCCTATATTGACTAATCGTGGCTTTGTCTAGGTCCAGTATTGGCGGTCTATAATGGGTCAATCCCGGAAGATCTACATTTCATTGTATAGGACCAATGTGAGCTGCCAAGATAGGCCCAAAAGCTGGCAACTTACATTGAAACTATCTGGGTGGCCAAGAGAGGACCAATCTTGGCTGCCAAAATCGAACCAATTTAGTCAGCTAAAATAAGACCTATCTCGGTTATAGATTTGTCACATATACAATACATAGTCTATACTCAGCTCTCGAGCAATACAATCACATTGCTAGAACACAATCTAATATTAGATTGTTATGTTTAATTTATCTAAAATAAAATGTTATTGCTTAGAAGAAATCGATTTACATCAGTGTATGTAATCACATGCTATTATACTTCCATAAAATAAACTCTAAACATAAGTACAGACTATATATACTCTGTATCACGGTGAATTGTTTAAATATTGGTGACATTAAAAAAAATTAACGATAAGTAAGAATGTAATTATAAGTTATTAAAGTGGATTATAAATATATTTTTTTATAATAATCGTACACCTTCGTCGACTGTAAAACTAAAAGTGTTGTAACAAACATATTATTTTATAACATTTATTTAATAAAAAATAAACATTCAATTCACCAAGTCAGAGGGGCAGGGATAAAATAGACAAATGTAAATAAAAGATGCTTTTGAGCAAAGTATCTTCAATATTGTAAAAAAGAAAATAATAAGAATAAATATACTATGAGCATTCCATTAAATAACGAGTAAATATAGAGGTGTAAAATTAACAATTATTTCTAAAAAAAATGTTTTGCATATGGAGTATCTATACTCTTCAATTTTTAGAAGATTTATGATAAAAAGCATGGAAATTATCAAGAGCGAAAACCAAACTTATGTTTTAAGCTCACTAATCTTGCTAATGACAGCATCTGATGGTTTCTATTGAATTTTGTAATTTAAAGATGTATGTTCTTAGACTGAATTAAAAAAATATTTTTAGCATAAAATATCTTTTTTATGGTTTTAATCTAAATTTTATTTGACTATTGTTTTATTAACTGATTTTGATTTAACTGTAAGTATCTAGCAGGAACAACTTCGTATTAATGAAATTGCATTGTATTTTTATTAAATCATATAGTGATCTGCAACCCGTAGCTCTTTTCTTCTTGACCACGGCTTTTCTCCAAAATGTTTACTACAGGCAGGGAATATTACTTATTATCTTACCTTGTAAGATATGAGTAAAAATTTTTGAAACGCAAGGCTATAAAGAAAAGGAAGATTTGTAGAAAGCAAAAATAGCATAGTTCAGACTCAAGAGTCTAGACAAGTGGTGCAAACATTTTTTAAATCATTTCCTTAGGAAGCTCTATGGTTTTGACGTGACATCGTTTCTCATCAGTCCTTTCGAAAATGATTATTTGTCAAGAAAAAATGGTATAAAACAAAAAAAGTAATTTAGAAAGACACTTTAAGACTAAACATCAATCATTTAGTATGAAATATCCAGTTGGCGGTGAGGGAAAGAAAGCAATCCAAGAAATCCAGAGAGAATAATAAAGTTCAACTTCTGTTTTTAAACTGGGGACAATCTTCCGATATTGTTAATATTGAAAGTTTTGTAATTAGTCAGGATATTGCACAGAGAGGAAAGCCATATAAGGACGGAGACTATTTAAAGAGTTGTTTTATAAGTGCATCTTAAGATATTTTTCAAGATTTCAAGAATATAAAGTAGACATTTTTAAAAAAGCAGAGAGATACCTTTGTCTGCTAAAACAGTGAAAGATAGAACAGTAAAAGTGTCTATAAACATAACATACTAACAAATTGAAGATCTCAAATTGGCTTCCGCTTTATCAATAGCAGTTGATTGGTCTTGTGATTTAAATGACAGAGTAAGTTTCTCTTTTTGTGCGATTTATCTCTACTACAAGCCTAAAAGAGAAATTTACAGGATTATTGTCACTCAAAGAACAAACATGAGGAGTTAATATAGCAAATGTTTTCATTGAGTGCTTCTAAAAAATTTAATTAAATTAGAAAAAACTTTCTATAATTCAACAGACTGAGCGAAGAGTACGATAGGTGCGAGAAATGGGTTTGTTGCTCTTTTGAAAGGAAAAACTAATCTCGAGATATTTATAATGTATTATTCATCAAGAAGCACCATGTGGGCAGACATTTCCAAAAGAAATTTACAAAGTTATGGAATCGGTGATTAAGATTATTTAGTCTATTGTAGCTAAAGCTCTTTGCAATCACCGATTTAATGAATTCCTAATTGAAGTAGAAAATGAATATACAGATTTGGTGCTGCTTAACCAATTTCATTGATTATCGAGATGAAACGTTTTAAAACCCTTCGCTTCACTATTAAATAAAATTTAAGCCTTTGTTCTTGAGAAGAATGTTCACTATGCAAAACTAACGAATGATCTGTGGATTTAGAAATTTTATTTTATGGTGGATGTTACTTCTCATCTAAATCAGCTTAACCGTAAGTTACAAGGAAAAAGAAACATTTTTTTTTTAATTTTAGAAGAAGTTATTTTCTTCGAAAACAAATTGTCGCTGTTTGCTCGAGATTTTTGAAAGAGAACCCACAATTCACTTTTTATGTCTAATAAAATATTGTCGAGAAAGTAAGTTTAATAATTTGCTATTTCAAAACAACAGTAAAAAATATGAAGGAAGTAAACCGACGAAACTTTTTGTCATAAAACTTTTGAATGTCACGGTAACAGAACTTTATTTTTCACCCTTTGATATTGATATTGGCATCTTTGAAATGCAATCGCTTGATTTAAGGAGTAAAGAATCTTGGAGCTCAAAATTCGAGCATTTTTGTGCCGATTTAGAGCCATTGGAGAGAAATAAATTAAACTAAATTTAAAAAAGGTGATCTGCTTTAAAAGATGTACATGTAGAATAGTATTCCTGACTCCTATGTTCAAATGAAAAAAACTAGCTTTTGCTACTCTTTCCTTGCATATTAGTGTGAACAATCATTTTCAAACATGAACAATATCATGATTAAATTAAATAATCGGTTTATTGAGGAGAACTTGGAATTTTGCCTCAAATTAAAAATTACATCATACACACTTGATTTACCCTTACTTTCCAAGGAAATGCAAAGCTAATGTTCACATTAATAGAGTATTTGTAGTTTTTTTTTTCAGAATACTTTTTATATTATTTTACTATAGTGATATTTTTAAATAAATATTACTATCTTTATATAAGTATGATATCAAGTTTTATTTAATTTACTGTTTGTAAAACTAAGAATCGTATAGCAAAGGCAAGCTTGAGAATGTTGTTTTAATCCTAATTAATTCCGTTATAATGTCTTCTACTAAGGCAACGCTTATGTTAAAAAAGTCTCTTTTATAAAAAATTTCAATCGTTAATTATCTAGATTTGGCTCTTTTGAATAACAAGGTTGCTGATCACTGATATCCCATACAATACAATTTCGTTCAGTAGACGTCGATATGACATTGTGGCGATAGCACATACAACATTAAATCCAGTACATTCCACCAGATAGCAGCACAATACCAGGGATCTCACAAGAGATGTCAAATCCAACATAGACACCAGATGGCAGTACCGCACCAGTGATTCAGGGAAAAAAAGAACGAACTGTCAGTCGGACTAAAAACTCGGACCGAAGCTGTCGTTACTATCGTGCCCTATATGTATCACATTTGTATATAGTGTTAATTAAATATCGTTTATGTTTATAACCTTCTGATGGATCTTTTTCGTTTATTGGCTTTAGTTTAAGATGTTATCAGGCCGATAGATCGTGCATACTACAATTAGCCAAATTGGTGACTCTTAGAAGATAGAACACGTGCATTTATTTTCGAACCGGCAAGCATTCGCTTCCACGGACAGTTAGTTATCCGTTTCGATCGTGTAGCTAGCTGCCTTCTGATCTGTAAATATATCATCTTTCAGTGGCTCACCATATCATCGTACGTGAAATATTCATCATTATTTCGACTGAAAATCAAGGAATTTGTGAATTACGACAGATCGCCCTCACCGATGAAAATACTCGTGCTGGTGCCAAACTGCTTTCGTTTTAGCGGACAATACTGTTTTACTGAACGTGTTTGTGCTCTATTAAAGGTGCTTTGTGCTTTATCGTTACCGACATCGTTATTTATATATTTTTTTGTGTTTCTTACCGTTTGAATTCCATGCCTACTTCAATCATCTTAAGTAAGCTAGTTCCATTCTTTTCATTTTTTCATTATTGCCATCGGATCGTTAAACGCTAATTTATTTCATTCCATATTTTGCTATCCATTTTTATTTATTTGTGTTATTTTTCATGCCTTGCTATTTTTTTTCTATTCCTTTGTTTCATTGTGTTATATAACAAGTTACATATTCGCATTTTCTATTGATTGCTTAAAATTGTTGTTTTTTATTTTAATGCATAACTTTTCATAATTGTATTGCATCATATGTACTTATTGGTAGCAGTCTTAATTTCCTTTCCTACATTTTGATTACCTTTTGATCATTGTCGTTAAGGTTGTCCCTGGGAAATTCATTTTTTTCTTGTGTTCTGATTTGTTTCTTGTATAATTTCTTGTGGCTCATTCCTATATTTCGTATCACCATGAGTGACGACGAGGTTGAAAAACAGGCTAGTGTGTCTCGTGTTTCTGTCAAACCCCCACTATTTTGGAAAGCAAATCCAACCTTATGGTTTGCACAGCTCGAGGCACAGTTCTCAATTTCTGGCATTACTGAAGATTCAACCAAATTTAACCATGTAATTTCTGCGGTTGAATCTGACGTGCTCAATACTGTCTCTGACATTGTCTTGCAGCCTCCGACCAAGGGTAAATACAAAAACCTTAAAGCTCGTCTAAAAGACTTGCATTCAGAAAGTGAAGAATCCAGACTCCGCAGACTTTTGCAAGGCCTCGAACTTGGCGACCAACGCCCCTCACAATTGCTTACCCGTATGCGTTCCCTTGCTGGCGCAACGGCAGAAGAAGCTATTTTACGATCCTTGTGGCTTTCCAGACTTCCTACAAGACCGAAAAGCATTCTCGCTGCTCTTAGTGATGATCTCCCTCAACTTGCCGCAGTAGCGGACAAAATTTCAGACATCACTAATGCTTCAACCGTAAATTTCACAAGCTTGCAACCATCTCCTCCGACGAGCACCCTTGAAACACAAATATCGCAAATGACTAAACAAGTGAGCGAACTCTCAACCATTGTTCATCAAAACGCACGTTCTAGGCAAAATCAGCGCCACTATAGAAATAACAGCAGGCGACGTAGTCCATCCAGGGGACGGAA
The DNA here is from genome assembly GCA_037975125.1 of Latrodectus hesperus. Taxonomy (NCBI): domain Eukaryota; kingdom Metazoa; phylum Arthropoda; class Arachnida; order Araneae; family Theridiidae; genus Latrodectus; species Latrodectus hesperus. The sequence continues at coordinate 2,909,947 of JAJQOW010000014.1, forward strand.
CCGCCAATACAAAGAGCCCTCCAATAATTTATGTTTTTACCATACAAATTTTGGATCAAAAGCTAAAAAGTGTACACCACCTTGCTCCTTCCGTTAACAGGAAAACTAGCATCGCGGTCACAGGTGGCCACGATGGCTGACCGCGGCACTTCCCGAATTTATGTGGTCGACAATGCTCTAAACATGAAATTTCTTATTGACACTGAGGCTGACGTGTCCGTCATTCCTCGCCCTAAGAATTTTAATAGCCAAAGAGAAAAATTGACTTTATATGCAGCTAACAACACTCCTATTCCAAATTACGGAACGAAGTTATTAACTCTCAACTTAAACCTACGAAGATCATTTTCCTGGCCTTTTATAGTCGCTGACGTCTCAAATCCTATCATTGGTGTTGACTTTTTGAGACACTTCAACTTACTTGTCGACGTCCGGCGCAGGCAACTTCTGGACTCCTCAACCAACATCTCGGTCACAGGAAAAATTTCTACGGAGCCACTTCAGAAAGTTATGTTAATAACTGAATCTTCAAAATACCACAAACTTTTGTTTGCTTATCCGGCTCTTCTAAGCACCTCGGGTCTCAATGGTGATAGGCCCAGTTACGAGGTATATCACCATATTGAGACCACCGGCCCTCCAGTTTTTTCCAAGCCCAGACGTCTCAGCACCCCTCTCCTAAATTCGGCAAAGGAAGAATTCCAATTCATGCTACAACAAGGCATCATCCGTCCATCAAAAAGTCCTTGGGCAAGTCCTTTGCACATGGTTCCAAGGAAAAGCGGTGACTGGAGACCTTGCGGTGACTACAGACCCCTGAATGCTGTCACAGTTCCGGACCGCTATCCTGTCCCACACATCCAGGACTGCACACATCTGTTAGCTGGGCGAAAAATTTTTACCACTCTCGATATCACACGCGCCTACAACCAGATCCCGGTTTTTCCTGACGACATACCAAAGACGGCGGTGACGACACCTTTTGGACTCTTCGAGTTTGTTTTTATGCCATTTGGCCTCCGAAACACTGGGCAGACCTTTTAGAGATGCATTAACAATGCTCTTCAAGGTTTAGACTATTGCATTGCCTAACTTGATGACATCCTGATCGGTTCTACAAACGAAGAGGAACACATTTCTCACTTGAAAGAAGTCTTAAATCGCTTGCAACACTTTGGTTTCACACGCAACCCATCTAAGTGCATCTTCGGCCAATCAGAAATCAAATTCTTAGGTTGTCTGATCACCCAAGACGGGGTTCGCCCACTTCCTGAAAAAGTTGAAGCCATATCATCTTTCACAAAACCCCAAACTGTGGCCGAGCTTCGACGTTTCCTGGCCATGATTAATTTTTACCGAAGATTCTTACCAGCAGCCGCCCGCCGACAAGCTCCTCTCCCTCATTTCCTAAAAGATAGCAAGAAGAAGGACAATCGCCCAGTTGTGTGGTCCGAGGAAGCTAGTGGAACTTTCGAACGCTGCAAAGAGGACCTGATTCAAACCACTACCTTGTCTTATCACACAGATAATGACAAACTCATTCTTGCAACCGATGCTTCAGATATGGCCATTGGCGCCACTCTGCAAGCTGAAACTCCACACGGCATCAGACCCCTCGCCTTCTTCTCAAGGAAGCTCACTTCTACGGAAACTCGATACAGCACATACGATAGAGAACTTCTAGCCGTCTATGCAGCTGTGAAACATTTTCGACATTCCTTGGAGGGACGACAGTTCCAGATCCAGACAGATCACAAACCTCTCACCTTTGCCTTTACTACAAATTCCACATCCTCTCCAAGACAGCTCAGGCAACTGGACTTCATCGCACAGTTCTCCACCTATATCAAACATGGCAAGGAATCGGAAAACGTCGTGGCAGATACCTTATCACGCATACACGACATTACCATTCCTTCTGCCATTGACTTCTCGTCCATCGCAGCAGCACAGGCGAATGACCAAGAATTACAGGCACTTTTATGGAATCCTAGTACCAGCAGTCTCAATTTTCAACCCTTGAAGTTAGACCCACAAACTTCAATCTTTTGTGACACATCTCAAGGAACTGTTCGCCCTTATCTACCTGCATCCTTCCGACAACCTGTTTTTCAGCAACTCCACAACTTGTCACACCTTGGCATACGGGCGACGAAAAAACTTATTCAACAGCGATATGTATGGCCATCTATGCTCAGTGATATAACTGCCTGGACTAAGGCATGCCTCTCTTGCCAAAAGTCCAAAGTTCAGCGTCACACAAAGAGCCCGATCCAAAAAATTCCTGTGCCAGTCAAGCGTTTTGCTCATGTCCACATCGACATTGTTGGACCGCTATTACCATCAGAAAATTCTGACATGCATAGACCGCTTCACCCGGTGGCCAGAGGCAATTCCCATAGCAGATATCACTGCTGACACGACTGCCAGAGCCTTCTATAATCATTGGATAGCACGTTTCAGGGGCGACAATTCCATTCGAATCTCTTCAAAGCACTCACCAAGTTACTTGGAATTCAGCGCATCAGGACGACTCCGTACCATCCGTCATCCAATGGAATCGTGGAGCGATGGCACCGCAGTCTTAAGCAATCGCTCATGGCTCATATGTCACAGACACAGCGTTGGACCGAAGCCCTGCCGACTGTCATGCTTGGTCTACGTTCTGTTTTTAAACCAGACCTGCAATCGACTTGTGCAGAGATGGTCTATGGAACCACCATTCGCCTTCCAGGTGATTTTTTAAACCCAGCAGCGGTTAGGCCATCACCGGATACTCCTGACCATTCATTCTTACAAGATCTTAAAGAGCAGATGTCAAAGCTGTCATCAACCCCTGCATCGAGACATCTCTCTTTCACGCCTTCCTTTTTGTACCGTCGGAACTCTCCTCATGCACTCATGTTTTTGTGAGGCATGACGCTGTCAAGCGTCTTCTTCAACGCCCTTACGATGGACCCTTTAAAGTCATCACTCGTCACGAGAAAACTTTTCTACTGGACGTCAACGGTTCCCAAACCACCATCAGCATTGACAGGCTGAAACCAGCATTTCTTCTCCCACCTTCGTTCAACGAGAGTTCTAACGGGCAACAAGATGTTCCACACACTCCAAGTCCTGTTCAGAACACTATGGCTAAGACGTGTCCTGTTCCCGCTAGCAACCAACCTCCAACTGTCATCACTCGTTCAGGTCGTCGTGTACGATTTAATCTTCGATACTCCTCTTAATCGTGCATCACACTAGGGGGAGTACTGCGGCGATCGCACATACAACATTAAATCCAGTACATTCCACCAGATGGCAGCACAATACCAGGGATCTCACAAGAGATGTCAAATCCAACATAGACACCAGATGGGAGTACCGCACCAGTGATTCAGGGAAAAAAAGAACGAACTGTCAGTCGGACTAAAAACTCGGACCGAAGCTGTCGTCACTATCGCACCCTATATGTATCACATTTGTATATAGTGTTAATTAAATATCGTTTATAACTTTCTGATGGATCTTTTTCGTTTATTGGCTTTAGTTTAAGATGTTATCAGGCCGATAGATCGTGCATACTACAATTAGCCAAAACATCATCAGCGGGATGTACTCTAATCCAGTAGACTTCTCTTTTTGATCCAGTTTAGATCCATGGCACGTCAAATATCCACCCATTTTACGTCCACTATCATGAGCTTCGAGAATAAGAAACCCTGCTGACTGGGATTATGAATCATCACAAGATGGGAGAGAACTGTTTTGGAAATACAGTTTTGGAAATAAAAGTTTTACTTTCGGCGCTCATTTACTGCGGATTTAGAAAATTTTTTAAAGATTCCATTATTATTAAATATTTAAAAATTTTCTAAATCTTAAATGTTTTGATTTTTTCCTATTCCTTTTACTTAGCAAACTAATTTTTTTTTTCTAAGTTAAAATACTATGTTTAAAATGCAAAATTATTTCATTAAAATACAAATTGGAATTGGAATTTTATAAAGATTTTAACTCCGTGTAGAAACTTTTAAAAATTTTATTATTTAAATACATGTAATTAAAAAGGGTAATAATAAAAATATCACAAGTACTTTTTATATTATAATCTTATTTCTTAAAATGTATATTACTCTTTAAATATTTAAATATTAATTATATTTTCCAATACTTAATTAGATACAAAAAGTGTTCCCTTTATACAGTTTTTTTTTCTATTATGAAAGAAACATTTTTATTTTTCCAATCTAAAGCATTAATTTCATCATTTTTAAGGAATAATTTTAAAGGAAAACAAAACAAATTTTTTTCGTAAATAATTATATATATAATGAAGAAGGAACACACACAAATTTTCACAGAAATATTTTCATTTTGTAAACAATTTATACACAAAATGAAATAAATTCATTACACAAAATACATCATACATTAAATTTTAATAAAAAATTGGTAAGAGATACATGAAAAACAAAGTTTTATGAAATTATAGAGAATTTCAAATAGAGTAATAAAAGAAAACAATTATGATTTTAAAATACAAAGACAGCAAAGTTAACATATTTCAAAAACATATGCATGGGAATTAAAATTTTAAAAAAATGTATATAAGCACATTTTTTTAATACCAAATTATTTTTCTTTAGATGATATGTAAATTGTTACAGCTATATTTTCCCCAATAAATTTAAACAGTACAATAATCATATTAGAAAACACAAAAGAATTTAAAAAGAGTATTATTTACAATGCACAATTTATGAATGGTTTATTTTAATTAAATTTTTTTTGAAGAGTTGGAATCTAAATTGTTGGTTGTTAGTGTTTTTTTTTATTTCCTTTTACTTTCAGGCCTGTTAGATTCTCTTTCGTTTATTTTTGATTTTCCTTGATAAATACCATTTTTAAGTTTATAATTATTAAGAAGAGTATTAGTAGATGACCTCATAATTGTAATTATTATTCCCTCAAACAAATAGCCACAGTTGCAAACTGAGAAATTTCACATGTTTTTAGAAACTAGAAGGTTTTTTACCTCATTATTTATTAAGTTACGTTGATTTAAAACTTTTAAAAATTCATGCTCATAATCTTCAGAAATTAATTTTGATGTTTTAATGTAAATACGAAGTACAATATTGGTTACAAATTCTGATGGATAAAGTAAACCACCACTATCACATTTTTTTTATAAAACTACAATCTAATTCTAAATCAACACTCATTTATTTTCAGTTATTATTTTGTTACGACACTCTAGACACATTTAATGCTTTTATGAATGATATGAGAACAATATCCAGCTAAATATGTTATGAGAGGTAGTGAGTCTGTTATTGCATCCATATCAGAATCTCTAACTTCTATATTCTGAAATATTTCATTAGAATCTTGCCATTTCATCAGAAACAGGATTTTCAAGCATATTTATATCAAAACAGCGTACACTATGAGACACCAGTTTTAATTAATTACTTAAGCGAAGTTTATTTTCAGTTTCATAAAGCTGCCTTATAGATATTGATATTGATCACCGGACATGCTTCTGTATTGACCGAAACGAGATTCAAATTTGTCAGTTTGAATCTTACCTAGCAATAAAAAAAATCATATTTAAATTAATTGAACAATATTCAATTACGTTTAAAAAAAGCCTGAAAAGTATATCTTAAAGCTGAATGTGTTTCTCGAGTTAATTTGCCAATATCTGCGTTCATGTTTTCCCAATTATTTAACCAATTAATTAATTTAAGCAAAATATTTTTTCTAACATCATCAGATTTATTTGTAATTGGTTCGCACATGGGATTTAGCTTAATTTTTCCTTTAGAGATTGATTTAACATTTACTATATCCCACCACTTACAAAATATTTCAATATAAATTGCTGCTTCTTTATAATGCAAAAGATTCTTTTTTCTTAATTCTTTCACACATTGGATCAATTTGCTATTGAAAATTTTTAAAGCCAGTCTAACATTCTGGCGTTCTAAATTTATAGGTCAAAGAGCTTTTCGTGTTAAATCAAAGACAAATTTTAACAATTGCGATGATTCTTTCGTAAAAGGGTGAAAGAAGCAGTTTGAAACACTTTTTCATTTCCAAATGGAAGATAATACATAAAAAAACAATTTTTTTTGCTCGATCCAGTTGTTTCTTACAGATTTCATAAGATGCACTGAATCAATTACATAAAAAAAATGGCCTCAATGGATCTGCTGGATGTTCTTATTGAACTTGAAAATTAGGTGGATTACTGAAATTTGATATAGCTTTACGCAGTGATTCTCAACCTGTGGGGCGCACTCCCCTAGGGGGGCGTGAGCACACTAATGGGGGGACGCGAGCATATAAAACAGAAAATGTTAATTAAAAAAATTGATTAAGTGACTGAAAGGAAAGAACACACACATACAAAACAAAATACATTTCGAAATATTTAATAATTAACTTATTAAATTAAAACAACTTACTAAATTAAAAACAAATTTAATAATTATTAGTGACTTCCTTGGGCCTGTCTTTCAGAGCAAAGTTTTTCGAAGGAGAGTTTAATATTAGAAACAGACACTCTCAGTTCTTTTTCTATATTTAACTGAGATCTATATTTTGTCTTCAAAGAAGCCACCGCAGAAATTCCAGTTTCACAAAGGTAAGATGTTGAAAATAGAGTAGAATGCGAAATGCGTCTGTTTTTAGTGCAGAAAACTCATCATCCACTCCTGCCCAAAATTCAAAGAGTGATTTATTACTCAACTGTCTTTTGATTTCGTCGCTTGCCGTGAAGTCTATGAAGGTTTCTTCCTCTTCAATTGAGAGTCCTTCGGGAGTATTTTGAAATGGATCCCTCACCCACTTGTAACTTGATATCAGTTTGTCGTCAGCCAGAAAGTACTTTTTAAATTTCTTTGCTAGCATTGGTAAATAATTTTCAATGGTTACAAAAACAACTTTTACATGTTGTTCTTCAGCTTCATAAGTTTCAATACAATCATTCAAATTTGCAAACATTGTTAAGTTTTCTTGCTTTAAATTTCTGCTCCATAATTCCAATTTCCTACAAAAAGAATTAACTTTATCACTCAAATCCAATATATGTATATTTGCTCCTTGCAGTTGAAGAATCAAGTTATTTAATTTCGCGAATATGTCAACCACACACACACATCTAGCTCAATTTCATCACAAATAAACTATCGTGAAAATTCTCAGCTTCCGGTCTGTTTTTCTCTTCTAGGAAAACGGCGATTTCTTCTCTTAATTCATAAGCACGTTGCAAAAATTTCCCTCGTGATAACCATCTTGCCTCGCAATAAAATAGTAACGCTGAATGTACTGCACCCATGTCCTTACAAAGTGCGGAAAAAATTCTTGATTTCAGGGGTCTCATTTTTATATAATTTACTACGGTTACAACCGTAATTAACACAATATTCAAACCAGGACTCATTTCTTTGGACGCCAAAGCTTCTCTGTGGATCATGCAATGTGTCCAGACGCACGGTGGCAATTTTTGTTTCACAAGTGCTTGAATACTTTGGAATCTTCTGGACATAGAAGCACCATCGGTGCATATTCCGACGCAAGTTTTCCATTCTATGTTTGCCTCGTTCATAAAATCATTTAAGATAGCAAATAATGCGAGTGCTGTTGCTTTGAGTTCTATTGGTTTGTAGAAAAGTAATTCTTCTACTACTGACAAATCATCACAAAATCTAACATAGGCAATGAAATGAGTATCTTTATTACTATCTGTTGCCTTATCGAGCTGTATTGAAAACAACTTGTCACGCAACTTTGACAAAAGCAGACACTCCACTTATTCAGCTATATCAGCAATTCGACAGGCAACAGTATTATTTAAAACACTGCAATTGTTTTGTATATATTGAGGTATGTATTGTATGTATTGAGGTATAGACACTGCAATTGTTTTACAAAATTATCTCCAAACATAATTTCTACAATCTCAATTGCGGCTGGTAAAATAAGCTATTCACCAATGTTGTGAGGCTTTTTACATTTGGCTATTTTATATGAAACTTTGTAAGAGGCAATTAAAGCTTTTTCATTCACAGACAAAGTTTTTTTAAACTACGATTTTTGCTTTTCATATGATTTTAATTTTAATTCCAAGAATTTTCTGGGTTTGTTTACGTACTTACTATGAAGCGTTTCCAAATGTCGTTTAAGTTTATTAGGTTTCATGCTGTCTGCCGCTAACATTTTTGAGCAACTGATACACAGAGTCCTTTCTTCTTCATTAATTTCAGTACTAGTGAACCCAAAATTTAAGTATTCTTGAGAATATTTTCTTGATTTTATTTTCGGAACCACGCTCGTCTGTGTACTTGTTGATGCTTGTCTATCGTCAAATGCTCGCTTACGCAAGCTTAAAAATTTATCCATGATTCTGTAAGTCTGCTGCCGTGAATATTTAATACGGTGAATTTCAATTACACGAAAATATATATAACATACACATTCAGAATAGATTCAATAGCGATAGAAGAATCGACTCGAATGAGATTGTCTGGAATTGTATTGGAGTAATAGAACTTTCTCCTTCTCCATATGAGAAAACATTTGTTCACATCTGCGCACGCTCCTAACTTAACTTTTAGGTTGACCAGACAAATTCCAGACAAATTGAAACTTATCGCGAAACCGTGAGAATGCCCGACATGGTGGGACGCAAGAGCAATAAAAAGGCATAGGATTCTGGTTTTTTAAATGCTGAGAATCGGTGTTGCAAAATGTCTATAAATTTCCGTATTCTTGGTAATTTGTAAAGTTTGAAATTAAGGTTGTAGTGTAGGCTTAGCGCCAAAATACTCAAAATGCATTATTATTGTATACATTTTATTGTATGTGGTGGGGAGAAGGGCGCGATGAAAATTATGATTGCAAATTGGGCCGTTAATACTAAAAGGTTTAGAAACACTGGCTTTACGATTTATTGAATTATTATCAGTCACTATACCCATAATTTTAAAGCCTATATTCTAATTCGTGTTGATAAAAGTTTACATTTTGTATAAACCTTGATATTTTGATGCCAAGATCTGACTAGCAATATGGCCGCTACAAAAAAGCTAAACTAAGATGAATTAAATTTCCTCGTCCAATTTAAGGGGTAACTTATTCTACACTGAACCAATGTAAATTGGTTCTTTCTAAATGGTAACAAACAGGAAAAATAGGTACTTGCATATTATCCTGTAGACTGTTTTCCCTCACAAAAACATGTCAAAGACTTTAGCAAATTTTAATATATCTTTTTCAAAATGTTAAGGAATTGCCAAACAGCTTACTAATATTTTCATTTTAGCAGATAGATAGAACTTAATTTGCAATTTATATGATGCTAAATTACATCATTAAACGACACATATTTTTTCACAGGTATGGTCAACAAGGTGATACATGAATGTTGAAAAATGTAGCAATGTTTTTAAATGAGCAGTTGTAAATATAATATGGTTAGCAGTTTTATCTGGTTATATTTTGTAACTAAATAAAACTACTAACTATATTATTTTTATTTTATCACAATTACAATGTGTAATGATGTACAATGGAATCAAACATTATAATATAAATTTCATACACTAACCACAAATTTAAAACTGCAAATTAGAATTATAAATCTAAGACATTCTAAATCTTACACTGAATTGTAGTGCTTCATTGTGTTACATATGATTCACATTAAATTATAATTTTTTTTCCTTTAATGTAACATTTGTCATGAACTAGTGAGAGCCACTTTTCATATCAAAGCAGTATTTTTTTTTCTATTCACAAATACATATATATATTATTGTTTTGTTGAGATGGTAATGAAGCTTCGCTTAAAAAATTCTGACATTTACAATTTCTTGTTATGTGTTAAACTAAAAAATTTTGCCTTTGCATAAACAAAATATAAAAATTATCTTTTGATAATGAAGGCTATTTTTTTAAAAAAAGCTAGCGATTTAATTATAAACTGTTTATGCATTTTACAATATTTTTAGAATTATACATACTTAAAAATTTGTAGTTTCTTTTTGATTACATAAATGTAGTTTTCTTTATTTGAAGGGATTGCCAAAATTTTTACTTTTGAACAAAACATCGCAAAAATTTAATATTTTAAAAATGCTTTCATTGCATATTTACTATGAAAACTAATCTTTCAATAATTGCAGGTTTTCTTTGTTAAAGTGCTCTAAATTTAGGAATATGTAATGTATTTCATTTTTGTAGACACTGTATATGCATATTTAACATATACAAATTAATATGCAACTGTATTCCTCTCACCTATATAATTATTACATAGTTTTAACTACACCAAGCTATCCTTGACCGTTTTAAGAATTACATTTTTTATTTCCGTCTTTTTAGCTCGTGAGATTTAATTTTGAATTTAATATCTACATATATATTTTTTTAAAATTTTGTGTATATTGAAGTTATTCTTGCTACTTCATATATTATATTTAACAAATGATGAAATTATTCCTTTTCTATATTTATTAATATTAGCAGAGATAAACACATAATACAATTGTGAATATTTTTAGAGTTTTATTAGATATATCAAAGATAACTTCTCATTTAACTAAATGCCTTATTTTGCTTGAGTTGCTGTTATACATTCTTTAAATGATTCTGTGAAGTAAGGTACTTGGTTTTGGTATTCATAAAAAATGGAGTAAAGGTTAATTTAAGGAACAAAGGTTAATTAAATTTTTAAAAAGCAAGTTTTGCCTTTCAAAAATTTGTTAGACTTTCAGTACTATTTTGAAAGATCAAAATACATGAAAAAATACTTTTAGTTGAATTTTATGTTTATAATATATGCAAATTTTGATTTCTTCATAATTTTTGGAAAAAATAGTGTTTATTGAATTTGATTTATTGCACTACAAACTATTCTTAAGTTACATCTAAGACCATATTTGAAATAATTCCTAGATGTAATTTTAAAGGATACTGAATTTCAATGTTTATTTAAGCAAGAATAATACAAAGTATTCAGTATATAAAATTATTTCCTGTAAAAAAAATTAATGGGTATAAAAATATAGTAAAATAACACATAGCAATATTTTAATAGAAAAATATATATAAAATTTAATTGTATTAGAAAAATTGGTTCTTGTTGAGAATAATAGTAAAGTATATCAAAATTTGTGCACCATAAAATATATCTACCCAGAATTATATTAGTGTTGAAAGATTTAAAATAAATACTAGGTTAAAAAATGAGTAGTAAATTCTCTAATTCTTTAATCTTGTCTATAATAATATGTGAAATAAATAGTTAAAAGAAAAAATTTCAAAATGCATATGATTTCGTCAGCATGTCAGGTTTACCAATTACGAAAGTAATTTGGTACTATTCTGCATGACATTTTTGTAAGTATTTAATCACATGATTAATTTGACCAATGAACGATCACATTTGACTCATGGGTTGAACAACCTGTTGTTCAATTACTATCGCTATGGTATTCACAGTTAACCTGTGAATACCACTTTCTAATTCTTCGATTCAGGTTGCTACCTTATGGTGTTTGAACTCCCGGTTAACCTTGTGGTCAAGGTTAATGGTGAATACGAGGGTCAATTCCTCAAGATAATTCTGTAATAGTTTCAAGTATTACATATAAAACGCGCATGTCACGCAATCACGTTACCTCATAAACGAAAAGCACGTCATACATACGTAATCCGAGCCGTTAAGCCAGTTTGGCGAACTTATCGCACCACTTTATCGCCTGCTTGGCGTATTTTACCCTTTGTACAGTTCACTACTCTTAAAGGAAACAACTAGATTTTAATGCACAAGTAATGACCTTTAAAATAAAAGCACAAGTAATATAATAGCTTATCTATTATTGCAGGGGTGGCCAACCCGTAGCTCGCAAGCCACATATGGTTCTTAGAAGAATTATTTGCGGCTCTCGATAAATGTACTCGAGAGAGGATCAAGCTCTACAATTAAAATATAAGTCGACGCTGATTACTGAATTCTGGAAATTTATACCAGAATCGAAGATGGATTAAATCAGTACTATTGAGAAGAATAGTCGAAAACTCAATCACTAAACATTATAGAACAATATCTAGATTTGGCTTGCCTTGTTTTATAACTAATGGCCAAAAAAGTCAGTTTGAAATTTTATTAAAATCCATATCCAAATTGCTTAAAATTCAAAAGGTAAAATCACTAGTTTATTACCCTCACTTGAAATAACTCAGTTTCAAAGCAGCACAAAAGGCCCGTAACACTGCTTTTAAATTACTCACTGATTCCACCTACTTTACACTATTGCCTTAAATTTCCGAGTCATACTGAAAGATAATCTAGATCTAAATAAATTCCTGAAACAAAGATTCACAACTCTCTCAAAAAATATGTAATACTACTAAAATGGGAATATCCTCCAAAGAATTGAATAAAAATCTCAAAAGTCATTTCAGCAAACAATTAACGAGCATTCTCTCATCCAATAGTATCTTTCACATAATTTAATATATAAGTTTTTATTCACACAAAACTTTCTGATGGTACTTGCATATTTGACTTATAGTACTTGCATATTAGTCACTCAAATCTCTAAATGACTCTTCTTTTAAAATATAGTATTATAATAACAATACTTTTGAGCTCATCATTGACGGCAGGAAATCTCACTATTATTTCACTAGATTTATTTAAACCAACATTTTTACTGCGGAGATTGTCAAGTTTATAGAATCTGGATTATTATCGTAAAATTTTAACATCGTGTAATGGATAACATAAGAATAAACCTTGCACAGATGATAATTTGTTTCCACGTCTTCCACGTAGCAATTTCTTTCGTATTGTTTAAAGCGTTGCTGCGTAGTACGAGAAAAAATAGCGTATCAGCTAGATACTTACTTCAACGTGAAGTGTGCAGAACAGTTAATTTTTTGAGGGCAAAACGTTTAACGAGTAAGGAGATTCACTATTAAATATCGGCAGTGTATGGACCACACGCAATGTCACGTTCAGTCATTGTGAAATGGTGCCAGCAGTTCGAAAACGATCGCATAGACTTAACCGATGCGGAAAGTCAAGGAAGGTCAACAACGGTGAACTCATCGGACACGGTTGAGCAGGTGAAAGGCATTACTCTCATCAATGGCAGTGTAAGCGTCACACACATTGCACAGAAGTTAGAAACATCCGTTGGCAGTGCTCATTTCTTCGTCCCTTACCAATTAGGTTATCACAAATTCTGTTTACAATAGGTTCCGTATTCTTTGAATTCCGAACACTAAGAAGCAAGGTTTGTAACTTCTCTGGAATTCCTTCAATGTTTTGCTGAAAGCAATGGTTTCTTAAGCCGCATCATTACGGATGATAAGACGTAGGTTCATCATTTCATCAAGAAATGAAGCAATTGTAAATGGAATACAGAAACATATCATCGCTCGTGAGAACAAAATCCAAAGCTCCCCTATCAGCGAGTAAAGTCATGACTACGGTTTCTTTTTTTATTCTAAAGGAGTTGTCTACACTGAGTTTATGTAGAACGGCACAACTATTAATGAGGAATCCTGCCACAAAGCACTAAAAGGTTTGGAAAAAGCTATGAAAAATAAGAGACGTGGAAAATTAACTAAAAGCATTGTCCTCTTACGTTCCAATGTAAAACATCAGAAGGCTAATCGTAGCTTTGAGGCCAGTATTGGCGGTCTACATCAGGCCAATATTGGATGGTCTACATTTCATTATATGGAACTAATATGGATTGTCTAGATAAGACCAAGCTTGGCAACCTTCATTGGAGCAATCTGGTTGGTCAAGATAGGACAAAGCATGGCTGTCAAAATTTTTCCTACTTAAGCAGCCAAGATAGGATTAAGCTATGCTACCAAAATTGGCCCAAATTTGGAAGCCAAGATAAGACCTATCTTGGTTTACAGGTTTATCTAAATTATAAGTAGTTCATAATAATAACAAAAGATTTTATTTTGAATTGCAAAATTAGAAGGAAGCTATTTTAAATTATTATAATAAGTACGAATTTTTTTCATTTAAATCTGCATTGATGCATCTTACATGAGTAACATAATTGTAATGCTTAAAATGTATTATTTAGGATTCCATTTTGAAAATAAACACAAGTGCCAAATATGTTATTCTTTCAAGCCATCTTGGAACAGGTGCTGTGTAGTCCAGGATGCCAAATTCTGAGTTTGGCGTTTTTTGGCGGATTTCCTTATTTATTTGGTAACCTCATTTTTATTACGTCATACATATGAAGACCTATAAGAATTATGCAGAAAATTCTATTTTGGTAACCCTAGTATTTATGTCATCGTGCAAGTCACGATACGTCATCTTGGCAACATTTCTTCATCGTCAAAAAAATTTAAAATTTGACATCCTGGATTATGGGGTACCACCGCAATCTCTAAATAATTTACAAAATGTACAAATTATGTGATGAAAATCAGATTATGTTGAATTTAACATTCAAAAAGAAATAGAAGTGAAATAAAAATTAAGTAAATATTTATTACTTACCAATTGTGAATACATGAATGATTTAGCATATAAATCTAAATATCGTATATGCAATATTTTAAATAATCATATTAGCATTATATTAATTTTATTTGTTTTTTATTATAAGAGGATCATGTTTCTGCATTGTTTAACAGTCATTAACTGTCAATTTTTTTCTATATAATCACTTGTTTATATTTTACACTATTTTTATTTCACTAAATATAAATGATTCTTTTCTATTAAGTAAATTCCAATTAAATTAAAATATAAATTTTGTTTTTATAAGAAACTAAACTGAGAATTTATACATTTAAAAACTTTTTACTTATGCCTCTAATGAAGAAAAAAAAATTCATTTTATCTTTCTAACTTTTAATGAATTACTATACATCTAACAGAAAAAGTATCAAAATTTGTATTATACCTATTTAAAAATATTCAGTTAAAGGTTAACTGCTTTTTCTGAATATTTTAACATTAGTTCACATCTCGCTGTCAGACTTTCGAATATTATTTTTTTCTTTACATAAGAAACAATATAAATAAAAGAAACCCATACATTATTTGTTAAGATTTAAACATTAATGATCTAGAAATATTTTGTCCTGAAAATATTAACTAGATAGTATAGCAGTTTATTCTAAAATTTTTATTTTACAAAATGCATGTATTTTTGCAATATAGATAATACATGTTATTTCTTTATATTTATAAAATTCAGCTTTCAGCGTTGCTGTTCATTATAATCGGTCAGGACTAGAACAGCACCTGTAAATTTAACGATAAAAATTATTAGAATAATACTATTTCACACATGGATACATTATATTTAAAAAATAATCGAAGCTTTTTTCTAGCTGGAAGTAATTTTTTAATTTTAGAGAGTTTCAAAATTAAATTTTTTGGATATGATATCAACTACTGACTCTTTCAACTATAAGCATATGATTTTATCATAAACAAATTTTAATTATAATATTGTAACTTTTCACTCAACAGTATTTGTTGCCATAAAAATTATTATTGAAAGAAATAGTTGACAGAAAAATATTCTATGATGTAGACTTTTAAACATTTATAGCATTATTCTGGAAACGGTCACTAATCAATGTCCAACATAAGTAGATTTTTTTTAAATATTTTATTTTGACTTAAAATTTAGCACAAATGTTGTGAAGAATCTAGATTAATGTTCCACAAGCTCCATAATGTGTAAACCTAATGTTCTTTTATTGTGTAATCAAAAATAAAATAAAAGTTTGCAATTTTTCATACAAGCAACTTTCAATAGGATATAACTTTATGATATGTTATTAGAGAAATACAAAATTACCATTAGTCATACCTTTAAGTAATAATTAATCATAATAAGTAAATTACATAACTGTATTGATGTACTTTTAGGCAAAGAATACTGAGATTCATGTCATATCAGAAACATTTGAAACTGTTTGGAAAGAAATAATTTACACTGTTCTACATTTTCAACAGAAATTTGAAGCCTAACTATTCTAATATTTGCTTATGATTTTTCAATAGCACTAATAATTAAAAATAACTGATAAATATAGCTTCAGATATTTGGTAATTATTTTGAATATTTCGCAGTAAATTATAAATCAGATTAAAACATCTGTAGCAATATTAAAATTAGTTACAGTTTGAATTGTAAATAATTTTTATTAATTTATTATTCTTTATTAACGATAAGTCTTGTACAATTCAAAATTCCGTCAGTACAAGATGGAAATAAACTAAAATTTATGTGCCTCGCCTTGGAATTACAAATATAAGGTACTTAACTCCATTCTGAAAACAGTTACTAATTAATATCCAATAGGAAAGTCAAATAGATTATTAAGAAGTTATTTTTTTAAATATTTTACTTTGATTGGGTTAAAAGTTGTTATTAATGTGAAAATGATGTATTTACATTATATTCATGAGCTCTGTAATATGCAAAGTAAGAGTTTTTGTTTTATGTTAATGTCGCACATTAAATGAACACTTTTACAGTTTTCAAGTTGGAGCATTAAATAAGATACTTTATGTTATATTATGTGGATAAAGCTACTCACCTCCGACTTGGTTCAAACCTTTAAAAAAATCCTTAATTTTTAAATAAATTATATTAATGTATATTTAGAAATATTGACTTTCAAGCTGCATCAGAAATATTTTACACAATATAAAAAAAAGGGAAAAATTTTTTGACATTAATTTTGCACAACTTATTTGATAAATAATTGTGAAATTAATTGTATTGTGAAAAGTATAGGAAAAAATCATTAGAAAAAAAAGAATTTACATTTTTATGTTTTTTAAGTTATGGGTAATATTTTTAAATCAATATTTTAAAAAATTAAAGCATTCAAATTTTTAAGAACTAATAAGATAATATTTCTGGGTTATTAAGAATTATAAAGTGACTAAATTCATTTACTTAGAAAATGCATAAACAATATGAATTTTAAGATGAAAAATGCAAGAAAACAATTGACTTTAGAAGCACTGTTTTTCATAGCAATGCTATAATCTAGAAATTTTTATTTAGCTTAGGATGATTTTGTTTAGCAAAATGCTTTTTCATGTCAATTATCTATAAGTAATAATAATTTAAATGGTTATTCAGTTAAAAATTAACATTATGCTATACAAGCAATTTACGCATTTAAATGACTATATTTCTAAAATATTACAAATTTGCAGTGACTAAGTGCATTAGTAAATAATGAAAAAAGAATTTATAAAGGCAAGAGGACCACTATAAAGAGGAAAAATATTACTTAATTTGTATGGCCCTGTTATAAAAATGAAGCCATGATTGTAACCAAAATATAACTAATTTCATTTGATTTGTAGTTTCCATAAATTTGCACTTGTTTTTAATTTGGCATCAAAGGCCCTAGTCTTTGGATTCCCCCACCCCCATGTATTTCACAAGATACAATTCTATATAACGGCAAGAATACTTTGAATATTTTTGTTTACAATTTTTTACATTTCCTCCATTCTAAAATTCAGTAAAACTTATTAAGAGTTCTAGACAAATAAGATTATTATTTGAAAAAAATTATGATTAAAATAATATGCAAATAAGTTAATGGATGTATAATATTGAATTTAAGAATAACTTCCTAGTTAATGTATATATTTTGAATAATATTTTGCACTTTACTCTTAATAGATAAAATTTAAAAATTGAAATAACATGGTCAACAATATAAAAAGCAACAATGATCTATACCTTACTGACAACACAAATTAGTTAAAAAAATTTTTTAACCATTAAAACTTGTTTATCCATTGAGATTTTTTACAGTATATATAAAAATTAGTAAGCTAATTATTAAATATATTCTTCGGTACTTACATTTGATTTAAATAAATGAATCTAATTTTCCTACATAATGCAAGAAACTGAAAATTTAAAGTTGTTTTTTTAATATATACAAGTAACAGATAATTGTTGTCTATAGAGTAAAAAATTTATCCATTGTATTAAAATATATAATAAGTAATTTACAACTAATTAACTCAGCAATGAGATAATCTATGAAGCCAAATAAATCGAAATAGTTTTTTCCGAATAATATTCTGTAAATACATTTATCAGAATAAATATATGTGAATATATAAAAGTAGAAGTAGATAAATACTCGTACAGCTAATTTATTAATAGGTATAACAATAATACGAATTTATATGGCTATGGGACAGTTTTATGGTTAATAATATACAAAACAATTGCAAGTTTATATAATATATCTAAACATAATAATATGAAATATTTTGATTTCGATTTTATTTTAATTTCAAATTAATTAAGATTTTCATGGTAACCAAAATTTGTTATTACAAATATAAGAAGAATCAAATTTACCAACACGGCTACTTTTTTGAAAATTTCTTGATAAATAAATAAAACAGTCGTGATTAAACTTCAATAATAGAAGTTGTAAGATGATGGAAGTCAGGAACATTGATCTTAATTTGTAAAATAACTCTTTGTAAACAAAAATGCTACAAAACAGCTTAGAAAAGCAGGCAAACATATTGAATTTAACTCTAGATATGATTTATTTTGGCATGCCCAAGGTTGGTAGTAACTTGGCTACCTTTCTAGGACCAATTATGGTTTATTATGGTGGACTGAGGAAAATTAAGCCCCCATGATAGGACTAACCTTTGATTATCTGAGCATGCTGTGTATTGGGAAAATTTTAAACCCCTTGATAGGACCACCTTGGCTTATCTTGGCTTGCTGTATATTGGGGAAAACTTAACTTCCATCATTGGTCAATTATTAGAGTTATATTTTAAAGATTGCCAATATTGGGCCAAGCTATTTTGCTACTTGGGTAGATTTCACGCAAACGGAAGAAAATAAAATTTTTTGACTGGTTAATACAACTCACCCCATAGAAGAAGAAGCCTCCAAATACACCAATCAAGTCTTTATACTTCCTTCTATCAATCCTTAAATAAAGATTTACTAATTTCTTTTTTAATTTTCTCAAATGAATAAATTTTTCAGGTTTAATTTGAAGAGAGTTGAGCATATGTAGAGGGTATTAACACATTTTTGGAACGATTTTGGGGCCGTTTAATTAACATTTAAAATTTAAAGACTATTTTTTTAAATGTTCGATCTGATAGCCTTTTTTCTGGACTATAAGTCTGCATCGTGATTTCCATGATAGAAGAGATTTTTGTAAAATTTCCAGGGGTATTGCTTTCCATTCATCTGCTACTACTTTCCAGAGTCCATCTATCGTGGTGGGTTTGCGTTTAGAAAGAACTCTTTTTAACAGACCAAAGGCATAAAAGTCCATAGCTGAAACGTCAGGGGACTACACAGGAATATATTGAAAGGGTATATATTCACAATACCTGTATTAGTCTTCATTTCTTCAAGGAATGCAGTGGTAGTTTTCGAAGTATGACAAGTAGCTTTGTCTTAATGAAGTTTCACTCTTTGAAAGTCTTTGGGATAAAGAAGTGGAATTTCTTCTGTAAATATTGGGCGTAAAATCTTCTCCAGATAGTAATATGAGTTGATTTTAACATTTTTCTACCCTTTTTATTTTTAATTTCCCATTGTAGGAGAAATCTGCGACTATCATAAACCTCTTACTGAATTTTTCATTACATTGACGGAACCAGGTTTGTACATTTTTTTCTCCTCGTTTTCTATAGTAAAAAGAACTTTTTTTTTGTTGCACTCATTTAGGTAAACCCATGCTTCATCAAGGGTCACAATTTATTTCCATTTATCTCCTTCTAAATGGTTTTCATACAGGATTCTACAAAATGCTTTGCGTTGAGCCACATGCCTCGGCAAAAGCTGGTGAACACTATGTTTTTTTATCTTTTTTAAGTTGTAAATCTTGATTTATTATTTTATTTATTGTTGCTACAGATGTATCTAAAGACTTTGCAATTGATTTCTGTGTTGTGGGATTTTCTCTTGTTACCAGGGATTTCACTTTAGAAACAGTATGTACTTTTTTCGGTTATTCGTTTGGAGTCTTGTTTCCATGTAGAAATAATGATTGACGGTTTTTACTAGTCCAATTAATGATTGTTGTTTATTTTGCACTTAGAAATTTTAATACCATGCATTTCACTACGTTTTTGAATCCTAGAATAGGAATATTTCTCTTCGGAAAACGCAAAAACATATCCTTCAATCCACATTATTTACATGCGACATTTTGAAAAAAGAATAAATTTAAAAGTAGCAGATGATATTTCTCAGTTCAAATAATAAGTTGTTGAAAAACATTTTTGTTCTAAACCATTTACTTTTTAAAATTCTAAATCAACATCAAAAAAAACTTAAATTTTCATATTTATTTGCATTAAATTAATAATATTATATAGTGCCATTTTTACAATGAGTTGGTTTCCGTTGCTATCTTATTTGGTGATTGTGTGATTTTCATTTTGTTCTCCAGATTAAACTTCATGAGATTCTTGCATACTAATTGTTTTCTTAGAAACACTATATTTTATTTTATTTTTTTCATGCACCTCTAACTGTAACTGTAAACAACTATCGGCTTTCCCAAACAAACCCTCGAGAATGGAAGGATTGTTGTTTAAAGTTTATATGAATTAAATTTAAAGTTAAATTTGAATGTATATTTGATCCAGGGATTTTACTACATGCATTTTATTTTTATTATTTATGTATGTTTTGATATGTATACATAATTTTTCAGTTTTATTTCACAGATTTTCTTGATAACTCTTGATTTTGAAGTATGTTTTATTTATATTAATTTTTTTTCTGAGTTTGTGATCTTATTTATTAACTTTAAACATGCTGTTAAAATATTTTTGTTGATTTATTTTTGATAGTATTTTTTTTTAATTTTTAAATGTTATGCTGTGATAAGTACCTTATTTAATGTATAAAAGTTATCTTATTAATTTAATGCAACGAATTTTAATTTACATATAAATGTTTCTAAAAATTTATTGCAGCCGTTGCTTACCATCATGAAAGTAAGTAAAATCTTAAACAGTTTTCCTACCAACATTTTTACTTCAATGGTATGTAAAGACACAGTGTATTTATTCAACATATAAATGATGTGAAAAGAAATTATTATCGAAAACTTTTAAATATTTTGTAATTTAAAATTACTGTAGTAAAAATTAACTATGTCTGTATAAATGTAGCCTCCACACTTTGGCAAAGCAATTTGTATCTGTTGCATTGTGAGCTTTAAAAAAAAATACATCAATACAATTTGAGATAATTTGTAAACATTTAAATATTTGCTTAAAGTGATCCATATTGTTAAAGGATATTAATTGCAAATATAACTATATATATTAAAGGTTGATCTGTATCATTCATTGCCAGATAAGTTTATTGGGCACAGGTGCTGTATAATCCTTGATTCTAAATCTTTTTGGCGATGAAAAAATGTTGCCAAGATGAGGAATTGTGATGTGCGCAATGACGTATATACTAGGGTTACAAAAATAGAATTTTCTGCATAATTCTTATAGGTCTCCGTATGTATGACATAATGAAAACGTGGTTGCCAAGATACATAAGAAAATCCGCCAACTCACCAATCTCAGAATTTGGCATCCTGGATTATACGGCACTTGTGCCATTTACTAAACATGGCTTATCTCCAAAAATGAGTTGATATTGATGAAGAAAATTAATTACATGACAGTATGAGTAGTTTTTTTTAATATTATTGCTATTTCATTCAAACAATTAAATTGCTTTTAATGTTATAAGCAATAATTGATTGAGAAATATAATGTAACAGCACCTTTCTTTCAATGAAATAAAATTTTGCTGTATTTAGCTGTTTTTTACTCTTTTTAACAGGCAAAATTATTAGTGCACCATCTTTAGTACCAACTTGTTTTAAATTTGCTTAGCATATAGCTGGTTCAGCTTTGTTTATCTCTCCTCACTCAATTTTTGCACAAAAAAAAATTCAATTGGAATATATTTAATTTAAAATAAAATTTTGAGCCATTATAATCATATCTACATTGTATTATTTTCGCTTCTCTGTAAGAAACAAATTATTTCTTTTGAATCATAAGCGGGATCATAATGGAAAAGTAGTCATATTTTCCCCTCTCTTATCCTCTTTTAATTCATTGTTGACAAGTGAAAAATAAAATTGCATATCATAGTATCTATAACCGGAATCTTTCACATTTTTTATTGTTTTTAGTTAATTCCACTTTTTTGAATATTTTTAAATGAATGAAATAAATATACTATTAAAGGTTTTGAATACTTGGCAAGATTGAAATTAAAAGATTAATTTTTATTCTTATTCTTTAGTGTAAATAAAGTGTTCATGTGACATTAGGTTATGTAAAAGAGAATATTTTACTTAAGTTTTTTACTAAGTATTAAATAAAAGGGAAATTAAAAATAAAGCACATGTATTTAATTTTCTTTTCATTTATTGTTTGGTAAAGCCTAAAGTTTTACAACTGAAATTGGTTTTATATATAATAAAACAATGTATTTACAGAAAAAAATTTATATTAAAATTGACATGAAGATGATGATCTGGGATTGATTTAAGAAATTTAAGTTTAGATCTTAAACTGATTGGTTCTATTGCAGCAAATAGAAGAATTGCTTTGTTACAAATTGATATCAATTTATCTTTTGTAGCTAAATCTAGTCTTGACAGTGAGTTAAAATCACATAAAAGTTTTAGCCATGATGTGATTTAATCCATTAACCAATTGATATAACTTGGGTCTGTTAATCCAATTGGTCTGACTCATTTTTTTTTGCGTAATTTTGAGAAAGTTTTATATAATTTTTTATTATGTATTTGTTAACTTAATTTTTCTCATTTAAATCTTTTATAAGTGAAGCTGAATGGTTAGTACTTGACTTTCAGTACAGGGATTCATCTTTTATCTTGAATTTAAATATTTGTATTAAAAGTGTGACTATTTAGCTACAACCCAAATATATCTTGAATTTGATATTATAGCTGTTCGAAATGTATGTTTATAGCTGTTCTGGATTTTAAGTTATAAATTCTTTGACTCGACAAAGTTGATATAGGACAACTAACAACCTTTACTATGTGAATTTTTTTGTTGGAATATGTTTCACAGTTTTGAAATCATTGCAAAATATGTTCAAAATAAATTTTTATAACTAAGGATAACTAAATTCTTAGAATTTTTACTTAAACATATACATCTTAAAATGTTTTTACAATCTTCTGATATTTATTTTTTAAGATTACTCAATAAAAGACTAATTAATTTTTTCATATTTTAGAAATTATTTTTGAATAGAAACTTATGAAAAATGTCATCCAATCCTCAAAATATTGCTAATTCATCTAAAGACAAAATTTCTACTAATATTGAGCAAACTGACAACCCAAATTCACATAAAATTACTACCTTTTTTCCAGTGTTAGGCGAAGGCCGTGCTAAAATGTGTGCTTCCAAACCTGGTGATACAAAGCAAAAGGAAATTTTACAAAAACTTAAAGGTAAAGATACAATGTCATTGAGACCTAAAAATCAAGATACTAAATCAGGAAGTGAACAAAATCTTAAAGCTGAACTAGTTTCTGAAACAAAAGAAAAATTGCGAGGAAATATTATGTCTGCTTTAAAAACACCTTTAAGTCAGGTTCTAAGGAGAAATCTTGAAGCTTCTGATAATAAAAAAGATGAATCTGATAAATCATCTCAAAATTCAAAAAAATCCTCATCAGCTACAAATAAGTCACAAAATGAATATAATATTTTGGAAAAAAAGGAATCTGGGAGTGAAAGTTCTGTTGTTGAAAGATTGAGACCTAATCAAAAAGCAAAAAAAAGTTTTCCAGAAACAGAATTACTTATGTCATTAAGAAGATCACAGAAACAACCTTCAAATGCAGCAAAATCTTTCACATCAGTCTTACGATCAGGTTTAAAGAAAAATGCTGAGGGTAATTCTACTTCAACTGACAAAAAGAAAGATGGAGGTGATTCTAGTGAAGCTGCTGCAAACAGAGTTGCTTCTGGTACAAGAATTTCAACACAGTTGACTTTCTCTAATTCTATTACAACATCATCCCCTGTTGAGGATGCTGAACATGCAATTTCAAATCAAAGCAGTAATTCTAGTGGTAAATTTAAAAAAAATCGTAAGAGACAAAGACACTTTCGAGGTGCAACTTATGGCTTATTTCTGTCTAAAAAGAAACGAAAAATAGTTAAAACTGTAGATGAATCGAAAGATGATAATTGCAGTCTTGCTGGTACAGAGAACAGTAGTTACTTAGATTCAGATGAAGGTAACAGTCTCATGAGTGAAGATATGTATACACCATCTGAAAAATCATTGGCTGATGAAGAGCATAATCCTGATTCACAGAATTCTCCTATGTTAACATCTGCAGAACAAAAACATGATACTTCTGAATTAAACACAGAAAATGTTGCAAAAATTGAAGAAGATACACAGCTAGAAGATGGTCAGTGTATTAAAACAGAAGAGAATGTAGTCCAGCCCTTAGAAATAAGTGAGTGTAATCAGTCTAATCAAGACACAGCTGATGTTCAAGATTCAAATGACATGCAGTGGGAAGATTCAAACAATATTGAATCTGAAAAACAATTTTCTTCAGCTACTCTTAAGACTTCTCAGTATGATGATATTAGTAATGAAAGTTTTTCCAACTCTTGTAAAGAATCTCTTGTTGAAAATTCAGACTGCAAATTAACAGAAATATTGCCTGAAACTACTGATAAACAAGATACAGATGCCATGGAAGTTTCTCAGAAAGTTGATTCTTCATCTCTTACGATAGTTAAAGAAGAAGTACCTGAAGCTTGTGAGGATAATATAGATGCAACTGTGTATTCTGATGATCATGATGAGAAGCTAACAAGCACACCATATACTCATGATCAAGATGAAAAACAAACAACAGCATTATATTCTTATGATCAAGATGAAAAACATGCAGCTGAAGCATTTTCTGATGATCAGGATGAAAAGCATATAACTGAAGTATTTTCTGATGATCAAGATGAAAAGCATGCAACTGAAGTATTTTATGATGATCAAGATGAAAAGCATACAACTGAAGTATTTTATGATGATCAAGATGAAAAACATACAGCACCTGTATATTCTGATGATCAAGATGAAAAGAATACTACTCCAGTCTATTCTGATGACCAAGATGAAAAAAACAATACTCCAGTCTATTCTGATGACCAAGATGAGAAAAACAATACTCCAAATTATTCTGATGATCAAGATGAAAAGCATACAACTGGATCTGTGAAAAGTGGAGATGAACAAGATAATGAAAATGT
This sequence comes from Latrodectus hesperus, assembly GCA_037975125.1. Taxonomy (NCBI): domain Eukaryota; kingdom Metazoa; phylum Arthropoda; class Arachnida; order Araneae; family Theridiidae; genus Latrodectus; species Latrodectus hesperus. Next base: position 2,935,322 of record JAJQOW010000014.1, read on the forward strand.
ATTTTCACCTGAACAAAGTCCAGAAATAAAAGGTAATTTGCACTTTTTCTCTGAATATTATGATAAATTCTATGATTCTATTAGATTTTTCAAATAACATATCTCAATAATAAAATCAAATCAGTTAATTGATTTTTTCATTTATAGTTGCAATATCATAAATATGAACGGAAAAGATATCTATATGATTGAAAAATTTAATATTTCCTTTTTAAAAACCAATATCTAGTAAAATCTTTCCTTAATAAGTTACTCTTTTATCATTGTTTATTAATTGAATCTTTTTCTTGTTCAATAAATGTTCTTTCTATTCATTCACTGTATATAGCATTTATTTTGCTGCATAACTATGTGCATATTCTTGTAAAAGTAGGCAATTTTAGAAATATTTCTTTTTACCTTAATGAAGCATTATCTAAATGATATCTTTTTATTAGAATTATACTTCTCTCAATTGTCAATTTATAAGATATTAGATTTGATAAGTGCACTAAAATTAACTAATGATTTATGATGTTGTCTAAATGATGTTTTAATGATGTCAACTAATGATATTATTATTTTTTTTCAAAATTTTTTGTTGTATGTTTCCACATGCTAAAATTAAAATTGTCTGGCTTTAGTATAGCACATGTGTCACTAATTCACCAATTGTGATATTGAATGTTCAATTTTTTCTTAAATGTACTATAATACTGCTTATTTTCCTGAATAAAGTCCAAAAATTAAAGGCTTATGACATTTAACAGCGTTGTACTTTTTTATTTTTTTTTCTAACAATTTAACTACAAAATTTATAGTATGCTAAATTACTTGAATTACTTTTAAAATCTTCTTAAACTTTCTAGAGATATAGATGAATGCAGTTCTGTCTTATACTACCTCCTTAAAATATAACTCTGTTTTATGACTTTGCAAACATAATTGTATTAAAAATATACATAGAAATCAATAGGAAGATAAAGAACATTTTACTGTGTGTTATTTATATATTAATACTGAACTAAATGATTAGTAAAAATATTTATTATAGGCATTAATATCAAGCAAAGAAAATACTAATTTCAAAGTCGGTTTTATAACCAAGTAAAAAATAAATGCAACTGAATAGCATTAAATTGCTTTGTTTCTGTCTAGTAGATAACTGAACAGTTGATTTGAGAAACCTGAATTTATGTTTAGTTTTTGATTGCATTCTTTGTGTATTTATGTAATATTTTACGGATACATATCTTGGTTTTTAAAAAACATTCTTATGAGAAAAATTACAGATATTTTACAAATTTACTGATATAAAATTAACATATTTCTTGGTATTATTCCCCATTTAGAGAAACTAACAAATGAATATTTTATAGAAACTTATGAATTTGGAAATCAACATCATTTATAGTGTATATTTCTTGTAGAGATATTTACAAATGTGCACTTACACATGCACTTAAATTTTGTGGCATATGTTATTTTTATTATTCATAAACTTAATAATAAATTATAATACTTGCTACAAACACAGTTTATATTTATTACTTTGAAAAATACATTTTGAATTTTTATAATTCACATTTTTTACTGTAGTTTTAATATTAGTAATATTTGGTTCAAACTAAATTTTTTCAAAATTTATTATAAATATTTTTAGATAATTATATATTGATTTCTACTGTGTAAGTACCCTGCATTATAAATGAAAATCATAAAATGTATTTCAACATAAAACATTAAATTGATTTAAAATTTTGAAATTTTTGCTATTTCTTTATGTTGTATAAATAATTTACTTTTGATAATAGATCCAAGTGATGCCCATTCAACAATTGCAACATGCGTGAAATCTAGACAACGAATCAAGAGACGTTTTACTGATGATATTGTGGATACAGAAATGGGCTTATTATCAATAAACCCATCTATACCTGCTTCTCGTAAGACAGCAGCTCCTAGACCAGACCCTCCACAAGGTAAGTCAAATTATTTAAATAATTTTACTAAAAAATAAAAATAGTAAATTGATGTATTCTATTTTTTTCTTTTATAGATGTGATTGAAACTTTTCAATCTGTTACACACAGTGAAGCAAAAAAAGGACCTATCACAAAAATTGAATGCATTGTAAGTATTGTAAATAGTGTTAAATTTAGCCCATAGGTGTTTCTTTTATTATTTATTTTACAAAAATTTTAGAAGTAAATTAGTAAATAACTCAAAATTCTGTTTCAGAAATAATTTCTGGTTAAGAGATGTTCTTACTAGTGATAGTTCAAAAGTAATTCAAGCATTTAATTATTATCAGTGTATAAGTAGTTTGACATCCATAGAATGAGATTCACTTATCTTCATAAAATCACTTGTGAGCATGATTAAATCAGCTACAAGACCATCCTTTTTAAAACTTATAAATCTGTTATTACTTTTGAATTGGTAGTTTTTCAAAAATTCAGTTAAAATTGAGGTTAAAAACAAAGTGCCTTGTTTTTTTTCAATGGTCTGTAGGTTTTTTCCATTCTTCTTCAGCACGACAGTAGTGGGTGGGTCAAAGCTCTCCTTGAGAACACTCCTCCATTGTGTTCTCCGGGAGGTGCAATCAGTTCATCTAAGTTTGGGCTGACCCCTAGATCTGCAATAGGCCTATAATTAAAAATTCTTGAAGTCAAAGACGAGGGGTCCATTCAACAGATATGTTCCGCAAATCGCAAGCAACATATTTTAATATAATCGACGATATCAGCTTCCTTTAAAAGTCTGTAGAGCTCGAAATTGTATGTGTGCCTCCAAACTCCATTCTCATTTACAGCACCAAAAATCTTTCTTAGGACTTTTCATTCAAATATTACTATTTAATTTGACTGAGTCTTTGTCAGAGTCCAGGTTTCACATCCATAAGTAAGAACAGGTCTTATGATGGTTTTGTATAGCAGGATTTTCGTAGATCTTTTGATCAGTTTTGATTTTATGAAAGTTCCCAGTCCATATAAGCAGCGATTTGCAGCAAGAATTCTTCTCTTTACTTCAGAACTTATGTCATTATAAGAATCAATGTTTAAACCTAGATATGTAAAATTGTCAACCAGTTCAACTTTAAGATTTTCAACTTGAAAGGTCCCAGGGCTCACAGATGATTTCACCACCGGCATATATTTGGTTTTGTCAACATTAATGTTAAGATGCATTTTTTCTGCAGATGTCTTGTGTGAGCTGAAAGCCTTTATTAGGGCACTTTTTGTTCTTGAGATTGTGACTAAATCGACGGCATATACAGATTTAGTGAAAATAGTGGCCCTTGTGTTAATGCCAGAGTCATGAATGATACACTTGAGAGTCAAATTAAACAGTAGACATGCAAGGGCATTGCCCTGCCTTACTCCATCTTGAATTTTAAAGTAGTCTGTGAGGACTACCTGACAGCTTTATGCAAGAAAGGGTACGAGTCACGGTTGATTTGATAAGCTGCACATATTTACTTGGCATACCTAGCTCTTGAATAGCTACAAGTAAGGACTCACAATCAACACTGTCATAGGCTGATTTGAAATCAACAAATAAATAGTGAAGATCAATATTGAACTCTAACTTTTTCCTGTGTTTGACATAGATTAAAGATTTGTTTGGAGGTGGACTTACCCTTTCTGAACCGGCACTGATATCCTCCTACTACACTATCAACCCACAGAGAAATTCTGTTGAAGAGGATTATCGAGAAAATTTTATAGATGCTGTTCAGAAGGATAATACTTCGGTAGTTACCACAGTTTTTAGGATCTCCCTTTTTGTGGATTGGACGGATGATGCTAAGGATCAAATCAGAGGATATAAATTCATCATTCCAGATATAGAGAATAATTTTATGAATTTGTTCCACTAGTAGTCTTCCTCCATACCTGTAGAGTTCAGCTGGAATTCTATAAGGACCAGATGCCTTGCTTAGCTTTCAGGTTTTTTTCCATTACTATGCAATTATTAACGTATAAAGGACGTCAAATGTTGGGAGTAATTAAAAAATTGCAATGGTTGTCCATGCATAATAAATGGTATAAAAAAATTTTGGGTTTGGATTTTTTTTAAAAATTTATTTTTTATATTTATGAATATCAAATATCAATGTAAAAAATAAAGAGTTTTGAAACAATATATGGCTTTTTAATTTTAAAATTCTTTTTCTAGCACATACTTTTTAGCTTAGAGTGAATGAGGACATTGTCAGAAATTGAAATAATTGTTGGTTGTGAATATTTTTGCTTAAAAAATATTAAATATGGCAAAAAAAAAAAAAAATCTGAGTAAATTATTTAAAAATTTGATGCAAATTGGGGAATTACTTAGAATGATAAATGTAATAACAAATTGTAGTTAATTTGTCATTTTATATCATAATTAGTGAATTTAAAATTTGGAAAATTATGCGAAAGTTTAATGTGTTAATGGTTCTGTCTAGAAAAATATCTATAAATTAGAAGGAGTAAATATTTTACGCATAGTATATTGTTGAATTTTTTGTCTTGTTTATTTTTTATTTTCTCTTACAAAATGATATATTATGTAGTAAAACATTTTATAATGATTTTAAACTAATTGTGTTCTGATTAATTTATTTTGAAATATATTTATGTGTAAATTTGTTTTATAAGTAATTGAAATTAAAAAAAATATATGAATTAGTTTAATAGCCGTCAACCTCCAGTTATGTCTTGTACTTGTGAAGGAGATACTTATGAAGCAAATTTAGGTAGTGATGATGAGGGAGTTTTTTGCCAAGCTGTTGATTCCATTGATGATAAGGTAAGCCTGATAAAAAATTGTCTTTATTTTTGTGTATAATTACTCTTTTAAAAATTGCCTTTTTTTAATCAATGCTGACTGTATTTAATGTTGTTTCCTATTTAAATTTTTGTATTACAAAAATTATTTTTTTATAGTAAGGAATAAAATTTTTTAAGTAGACACTCAATTCTTGTTTTCATATGAAATATTAAAATTTTAATGGGAAAATTATGTATGCCACAGTAAGATATTTATACAACAATATAAGTTTAATGTATAAAGAAATATGAGAAAAGGAATAATGGTAACTAATGATCAATAACATTTACTTAATTAGAAGTTTCTTATATTTAATGATACCTATGTTTATCAATTATTGTATTGACAACTTTCTTAATGTTAAACATTTAATATAATAATTGTTCTCATGAAGTTTGCAATATTTTTTACTGCAATACTTGTTTTAGATATAATGAAACTAGAAAGGAAAAATAATTTTGTGTCATGTATTAATAATTAAAAATCGTTAAGTTGGTATTAGATTAATGGCATGTTTTTTTTTCTATTTAATAATATCTAGGGGAACAGAGGCTATCCTTTGACAACATGTAGGGCTTAGATTTGCAGATAAAAGAAATTTCAGAGCATAGATTTCAAATGTGCTTAAGACATTCAGTTTAGCACTTTAGGAACTATTTCTGTTTCATCATGATTATCTTATATCATTGCTTAGTTATTGAATATTTCAATGAAGTTTATTGTGCGTTGTATTGTACGATAATATCGATTTTTCAGTTAAAAATTTAAAGTTTTTCAATAAATATAATTATTAAGAACTCATTAAATAAGAGGAAAAGTAAATTTTGAGGGCCATTAAATATGATTAAATATTGGTAAATTATTTTCTTAATTTTTGTATATTTTTAATTGATTTATATAAAAGAAAATTCATAAATTCAAGTTAACATTAAAAAATAAAGCAGGAGTTATTGACGTGTATCTTCTTCTTCTTCTTGAGTTGGGTTTGTATGTCATTGAGCACCTCTGCTTTTATCAGCATTTTGTACTGTTAACTCCAAACCCAATGTTTCTTAGTTCCATTTGCTCGGATCACCCACTTTATTAATAAAGTCTGATAACCCTTTAATGGAATCTAGGTGTAACTCTCTAGTATGGATGATGCCTAAAGAGGTTAATCTAGGGAGGGCAAGAGCCTCGCATTCATAAATGATATGCTTGGCCGTTTCCTCTTGCATATGACATTTCCTGCAGATAGGATCTTGCTGAAACAGTCCCATTTTATGGAGATGTTTTCTGAAATAGTAGTGCCCAGTTATGAAGCCTACGATTAAACGTATCTTCTGCCTAGAGCATCTAAGAATTTCATAGGAAATCCTCGCTGATGACCTACAGATCATACCTTTAGCGTGGGTTTGACCAGGAGATTTGAGCCAAGCTTCATACATCTTCCGTTTTTCCCATCTGCGAACATTGGTTTTTGCGGTCTTCAAATTGATCCCACAAAAAGGTTCTGGACCAATGGGAACAAAAGACGATCCTTGTTTAGCAAGCTCATCAGCCTTTTCATTGCCTTCGATACCTTTATGCCCTGGCACCCATACAAGGATCACCCTGTTTCTAGTTGCCAGTTCTGTAAGAAGGTTTCTACACTCCAGAATCATTTTAGATTTGATTTCGAAGGAATTAAGCGCTTTTAAAGCGGCTTGACTGTCACTGAAAATGAGAATCCGCTTATCGTAGTAGCCCTTCTTCATATTCAGTCGCAGACAGTGGATAATGGCCAAAACTTCTGCCTGGAAGACCGAAGCGTATCGCCCAAGGCTTACAGACAAGCTGATTCTTGGTGACACGCCACAAACTCCCAGACCTGAGAGGCTGTTCTTCAGTGATCCATCTGTGTACCAGATTAGATCTCCTGTTTTAGTTCCAAACATGTTGTTATCCCATTCCTCTCTAGTTGGAAAAACTACATCAAATGTCTTGTCAAACATGTATGTTTTTTCCATGATGTCAGATGGCATCAGAAAAATAGGGTCTTGAAATTTCCTGGTGATGCCCTTGTGCCCTTTGGCAACAGGCTGGTCATACCAGTGGTTTTGCAGCTTCATTCTATATGCATTCAATCTTGCAACGCTGCATATGAAGATGTCCAAGGGAGTCAGATCCAACACAACCTCCAATGCTCTGGTTGGCGTGGTGGAGATTGCTCCTGTGATGCAGAGACAGGCTAGTCTTTGTAGACTCCTCAATCTGTCAATCACAGTCTTCTGTTCCACCTTATGCCACCAGATCACACAGGCATATGTGAAAATGGGCCTGACAAAAGCTGTGTACATCCATAACATCAGTTTTGGATGTAAACCCCAGTTCTTACCAAGCATTCGCCTGCAAATCACAATGCTTTTCTTTGCTCGGTTGATCCTATCATCAATGTGCTTATTCCAGGTGAGTTTCTGGTCTAAATAGATGCCCAGATACTTCACCTCTGAAGCCACATTGATTTCAACATCAAAAAGTCTTGGTATGAAAAAACCTTTCCGTTTCTTTTTGCGTGTAAAAGGTACGAGGTAGGTTTTCTGAGGATTAACCATCAGGTCCCTATCCTTGCACCATTGACCTACATAACTTAGAGCATCCTGCATGAGATGACAAGTTATGTCAAAATCTTTACCAAGGATAAGGATGACAATGTCATCAGCATATCCCTGCGTATAATAACCCTTATCATTTAGATGTTTTATAAGGCTATTTACAACTAGGTTCCAAAGTAATGGTGACAGAACACCTCCTTGAGGACAACCTCTAGTAGTCTTTTTTTCAAATGATTCACCGAAGATGTTCATTTGTATATATCTATCCGAAATTAAGGCCTCAATCCAAGTACACAGGGTTTGATTAATCCCTGCCCCTCTAAGTGCATTGAGGATGGATGGATGGGAAGTATTATCAAAAGCACCCTGGATGTCGAGGAAAGTTGCCAAGGCAATATCCTTTTGATCCAGAGTGGCTTCAATCTTGGAAACTAGCTGATGTAGAGCAGTCTCTGTAGATTTACCAGGTTGATAGGCAAATTGAAGAGCATGCAAGGGACTATTTCTACCCAAGTAATCTCTAATATGCCGATCAATGATTTTCTCCATAATTTTAAGAAAGAATGAAGAAAGACTGATTGGTCTGTATGACTTGGCCTGGTCATAAGTGTCCTTGCCAGGTTTTGGAATGAAGACTATCCTAGTCTTTTGCCATGTCTTTGGTATATATCCCAGGGCCAAACTAGTTCTATACATTCTAGTTAGCATTGGTATGACAACCTTTTCTGCCTTCTGGATCATGATGGGCATAACTCCATCAGGCCCAGGGCATTTTAGAGGTTTAAAGGCGAAAATTGCCCATTTAACAATGTTGTAGTTTATGATATTTTTAGCAATGGTCCATTGATTGCTATTGACTCTTTGCAAAGAGCCAATGCAATGTTCCCCTTCGTTGCTATAAATATCTCTAGCTCCCGGGAAGTGAGTCCTGGTCATAATTTCCATAACCCCTTTTCCGGAAGCAGCAAAATTACCCTCCTCGTCTTTTAGGGTACCAACCAAAATAGGTTCATCCCTTTTAAGGAGTTTCTGGAGTCTAGCTCCTTCAGAAATAGAATCTATCTCGTCACAGAACTTTCTCCAGGAGTTAATCTTGCTTTTTCTAACAAGTTTGTTATAATTAGTGAGGGCCCTTTTATAGTTCTCCCATTCACCATTTTTCTTAGCTTTGTTAAAAAGTTTTCTAACATTTGCTCTTTCGGCAGCTAGAGAGTCATTCCACCAAGGGCATTGGAGTTTAGCTCTTCTAGTGCGAATGGGGCAATTGTTATGATAAGAATCTAGAATACTTCTCTGTAGGAGATCTGCTGTAACTTCTAGATCGTAGTTGTCTCTAATAGGTCTGTTACCGAGCTCAATCAACCCAGTCAGTTCTTCTTGGAATTTCTTCCAGTCCGTCCTAACCGGGTCTCTGAATATGCGATCCAGACACACATTAGAGTGAATTTCAAAATGGATGTTTTGATGATCTGAACCAGAAGGTCGATCATCTACTTTCCAGTATTTGATATTTTTACTAATCAGCGTTGTCGCTATAGTAATGTCAATTACTTCTGATCGATTGGAAGTAATAAAAGTTGGTTTGTTGCCAACATTTAGAATATCTAACCCGTAGTTTAGAATAAATTCCAAAAGGTACTCACCTCTTTTATTTGTGTCCGTACTTCCCCAGACAACATGATGAGCATTACAGTCTAGTCCTAGGACTACCTGTAAGTTGTTATTACTGCAAAAGTTCATGAGCTTGTGCAGAGAATGGTCAGGTGGAGCCTTCTCTTCATAGGGCAGGTATCCAGAGCCAAAAACAATTTCCCTGTTCCTACCCTCTATGTTGAGTCTGACTTTCACAGCTGTCAGGTCCCTAAGAATAAATTCAGAGAGGGGAAGAACCTCAATGTTTTTATGTAAGAGTATACAAGTTCTAGCGTTACCATTAGTACAATAGATAAGCTTACCTTTAGTTCCTTTGAGACCACTGATTCTTCCCCTAACCAACCAGGGTTCTTGAATCAGGGCCAGGTGTATATCCCCAGCAAGAAACTTCTTACTGAGGTTAGTAGTACCACTTCTACTGTGGTGTAGGTTGGCTTGAACTACCTTCACCCCCATCAGCAGGAGCAGGTTTATCAAGTACTTTAGCCTGCACATGGTGAAGGCCAATATAAAACCTATATCCCCTTACACGAAGAGTGGCAGCATCTAATTCAGGCACACTAAGAACGATGGTCCGCCCAGATGGGTCGTTCTTAATGTTAAGAATGTTCCACTCCAATGGAGTGACCCCACCGTTCTGAGCCTCGATTTTTCTCAGGAGCTCTTTAGGTTCCAGTTCATTACAGATTTTTGGCAGTTTTGCAATTATCTTAGTGGTTCTGACAAGTTTCCTTGCCTCACCCACCAAGAGTTTATGTTCTTGCCAAGGGCTTATATCATTGACATTTTGTTCCAGCCACTTTGAGCTCTCCAGATCTGCACAATTGATAATAAGAGCCCCGTTTTCAAGTTTACAGGATAGGAAGGTTGGGGCAAAGCCCTCCTCATTCCTTCCTATTTTCCTGGTTATCAAGAGTTCCAGGTCATAGGCCTGTTTCTCTGTTAACCGTTTTTCCGGATGACCTTCTAAGAGCACGGCCATCTTGATCGCCGTGAGAGCCGCCCTGTAAGTAAATCCCTCAGGTCCTTCTCTCTTGGCAGCCTTTCCAACCTTGCCCTGGTTCATCCGATTGGCAGGACGCTTCTCGCCTTTGGTTGCCTTGGGTTTTTCAACCCAAGTCCCCTCAGCGATTTTGCGCTCCTTCACCAGCCTCTTTTTCTGTGCACCAGATATTCTCTTTTAAGCTTGATTCTGGTCAGAGAGTCAGTCATGCTAGAGATAGCTTCCTGACTCTCACCAGAAGAAGATGGTTTGGAGGTCATTTCTACCTCCTGTGAAGGTTTCATTGCTACCCCTTCATTAGATTGTCTCTGAGTTACCTTGTCTTTTTCAGAAAGGTCTGCCTCAGAAGTTTCTCCTGCAAAAGCAGAAATGTTTGTTATTTTCAATGTCTTTTCAGCCATATAATAACAGTAAATAATCTCAGGTAATATGACAGTCCACCCAGCATTGCCTGAGATACTGGGCAAGGCAAATTACTCTAGAAGTTCGCCAGGCAACTAGAGGCTCCGTTAAGACACCAATACCGCGGTGCCAATTAGCCCTAGGCACGGAACGCATAACACCAGGGTTTACGGGAGCTGGTTCGCGGCCTCTTATTCAATATTCGAGGCTATCCTGTTATTTCTACAGGACTTTCGGCGATCCACCACCTGCCGACGCGCCTGGTGGCTAGCTCAAGCCCCAGAGGGGTATGCATACCCCTGGTTCCAGGTATTGACGTGTAACCAATTTTAAGTTTTTAATATTGTGCCAGATTTACAAAAATTTTTTAAAGTAAATACATCAATTAATTATATTAATTTAATTTAAATCTTCTATAAGGACTTCTCGTTAATGTCTTATTTAACAATGAAAAGTTATAAATTTTGCTTCTTGGTGCCAATGTTTTCCACTCAAAGTGCATAATTATACTGTATATTAGGAGAAAAGAAGACTATGTCTAGAATCTTGAAATTAGTTACTTTTATAAAAGAAGGAGAATAAATGAAAATACAAAATTTAAAATAAAGTACATAATAATATGTTGATACTTAGATGGTAGAAAATAGAGGGCAGAAAGTATCCATCCAAATCACTTATCACTGTCAGACATATTCATACGAAAATTAAAAGCTCCTATATTATACAAAATAGCAAAACAATAAACAAGAACAGGAGCAAAAGAAGTGTATAAAAGCACAATTTACTCAAACTGAAACACAATGACATGACAAAACAATGAATAGATATGACTTTTACAATTCCAGGAACATTCAGGAACAAAAATTAATTTTGTATTTATCATTTGAGATTTCTGACTTAAATTTGAGTTGAGTTTTGTGATGTTTGAATGATAAAAATAACTTGTTCTATGCTATTTTTTTTATCTATTTTATAGGTTTTGTTTTCCAATTTAACATTTTAAGGGAACTAATTTGAATTCATTGCTTTTATAGCTTGTAGGATGTTCCAATCCAGTTGTTACAACAAGGCTTGTTCGCTCATCTGTTAAGATTCCTTTTACAATTATGTGTGAAATGCATTTATGGAGATTGAAACATCATCATTCGTGCCCATATTGTGGTCTTTTTTGCTCTCAGGTATTTAAATTTTAAGCCTCCAAAATTGCCATTTTTATGTACAATTTTTTAAATTTATAAATGAATTAATATATTATGTTCTCTCTTGAAACAATATTATGTTCTCTTTTTCATAGGGATCGTTTATACAATGTGTGAGCATGAAAAATAAACGAAGGGTTGTTCATTTGTACCATGAACAATGTCAGTCTAAAGAGGAAGGTATTGGTACTTTCTGTTTACATTGCGGAGCAACTTCTGATCTAAAACGTGTGACTCTAGAAATGCATATGGCTAGCCCTCCATCCTTTTTCTTAAGTCAACTCACAAATTTACCTTTGTAAGTTCCTTATTTGTCAAATATCTTTTTATTTCATTTTTAAATTTTATAATTTGCCTTCCAAAATTTGAATGCTGTGAATTTGTGACTAATAATTGCCTTTAAGAAAATGTCATAGAATTCATTGACATAATAATGGTCATACAATTATTTTCTGTCCTTACCATTAAATCATTTGCATCAATTTAAATTTTCAGTGTTTATTTATTGATAGCCTTTTCAAAATATTAAACTGTTTTGTAAAGCTTTATTAGAAGGTTATTGATTTTTTAAGTCACTTCCCTGCTTTTATTTTTGTCATCTTTTTAATTATATTTGTAATTTTATATGTTAATTTAGTATTTTTAGTTTTATGTACTTGAGATTAACTATCGAGAATATTCTTAGATTTTTTTGTATTTAATAAGTGCAAAATAATTTTTGGGTTTCATACAGTTACTAATGTCTCTTTATTTAAATTTATAATTTCATTAGACCACATGTTGCTAAAGCACGTATATCAATTGCTTCTGCTGCAGAGCGTATGAAAGATGATGAGGTTGTTGATTTTTCATACAGAATATCTGATACTGGTAAAGTTTTGTCATCTGGTAAGTAATTATTTAAAAAGAGTTTTTGTTAAAGAAAAAAATTGAGAATTTTAAAAAAATTATTTTAAAAACTAACATTTAAAAAATTATTGCTTTAGTTGGATTAAAAAGTGGACCTGAAAAGGATGAACTTGAAAAACTGTTACAAATGCTGAATGATACAAAAGAAATACCTAACTATCATACTCATGAAGAATTTTATACTGCTGCTGGTGAAGGAGATTTGTTAAAAGTTTTGAATATTTTAGGTATATTCTTTAAAATATTTAACTTTTGAAAAGTAGTTTCTAATCATTCATTCTATAAATGAGCATTATTTAAAGATATTTCTAATTGACTGTTTGCTCATTCAGTGCATTATTGAGTAACAAGATCTTTTCTTCATTAACATCTGTTGGAAATGAATTACAAATTTAAGTGACTAAATATGAATATGAATATTATCGTACCTTTTATTTAAATTTACTAAGCCTTATAAATTCATAAGAATGACAGTATATATGATCTGAAGTACTAGAAATGTTATCTCTTTCCAATTTATAAGAATCAATTTAATAATTAAAATTTTATATTATTAGTATAGAATTATTAGCCAATTTGTATGAAAAGCATATGTTTTTGTAGCTTTTTTACAATTATTCTTTGGAGTGTTTGCTCTTGATAACAAAGATATTCTATGAAGGATAAAGATGGACTTGTTGAATATGAATACAACTAGAGTACTTTGTGTGATTGATGTTTCGCTTCCTATCTTCTAAATATGCTCATGGGTGCCACTTTTTTGTTCTGCAGATGGATTTCTGTCTCTTGAATGTATTAAATATGTAAATTTTTTAATTCAAAAATTTTATAATGTAAAATTTCAAAACAAGTTCTGATATTATTTTTGAAACAAAATTTTGCATATCTAAGTTTATTTTTCCTTTTATTAAATTAATTCAATTCAAGCATTTGCTTTAGATCAATAGTGTTCTATCCTTCACTGTAAATGCAACATGGCTCTATCTTTAAATAAATTTGCAGCTTGCCTAGCCACTTCCTTATTAGGGTGTTGGTTCTAAATGTTAGATGTAAGTTTCTCATGCATTCAGTTGTTCTCTTATTTTGCCACAAGATTGCTGCTCATTCTGTTAGCACATCCTCTTTGGGCAAACTTTCCTCCAGAACTTCTAACTGTGAAAAATGCAATTCCATAAGCTCTTCAATATCACTGCTATACACCTCCAAACCCACAATAGTGGTTAAAGTCACTATCTTGTTGACTACAGGTTCCACAAGTACTGTCTTGAACTCCTCAAAGTCATATTCGACAATGCTCTTTGACCAAAACTTCTTCAAACAGAAGTTAGGATTTTTTTAATAACCCTTCCCACACCTGGTCGATCATCTTAAGGCAAGCAATGATATAGTGGTGATCATACCAAAACTGTTTGAGAATGAGATTGGTTTCTTCAGTCACTGGAGAACAAAACAATGCTTGAAGAGTGCTTTAGTGTAGAGCTTCTTAAAGTTAGAAATAATTTGCTGGTTAATGGGCTGGAGTAAAGGAGTGGTGTTGAAAGGCTGACAAGTGGATCTTAACTTAAATTCTTTAGAAAATTTGAACTTAAATTCTTTAAAGGGTCATTTTGCAGGCCTAGAAGAATGAGGAGTTATATCCATAATTAGAAATCATGAAGTAGCATATTCATCATAAGGAAATATCTTTTCACAGAAAGACCAAACACATCCTTGATTCACTCAATAAAAAGGTCACATGTCACCTAAGCCTTCCTGTTGGACATCCAAATCACATTTAGCCTGCATTTCTGAATTTTATTTTTAATGAAGACTTGGAGTTCCCCTGAATGGTAAACAAGCAGCAGCTTCATTTTTATGTCACTACTTGCATTGCCACAAAATAGCAATGTTGAGAAGATCATGGATCACACCCAGGGCTGTGATGCCACTGAAGAAATCAAGCATATATATATGTGTGTGTGTATATATGTGTATGTTTTATCCTCATACTTCTAATTTTCACTTGCTTAATGTTATGCTTTTGTACTGGTAAAATAGTATTGGCCAAATAATATTTTTTTATTAAACTGAAGATAATGTTTTTTAATAAAATTTTCATTAATTTTGATTTAAAATTAAATTTATTTAGTCATATATATATATATATATATATATATATATATATATATATATATATATATATATATATATATATATATATATATATATATATATATATAAGATTTTACTATAATTCTTTTAGATTAGTTTTTCCTTCTTTAAATATGAGATGCAAATTTGGTTCTAAGAAAAGTTTATTGTACTTTTGTGTACTTACATTTCTAAGCAAAATATAAAATTTGACATTTCCTCCTTTTTTATCAATTTTTTTCATTTATTTTATCTGCAGGAATATAAAATCCTTTTTTGTGACACTTTTTTAAAAATGCTTTCTGTATATAGTTTTTAAATTCTTTAGATTGCCTCAAAAATCTATTGATTATTTTCCAGTAACATTAAAAATTATATAAACTATTTTCATTGATATAAATAATTATTAAGATCTGATATAAACAAACTGTGGTCAGTTTTTTTCAATGTTATTTCTTACTTTAAAAAGAAAATTAAAATGGTTACAAAAGTATACAAATACAGTTTTTATAATTCCTATTGAAAGATGATATGTAATAAATAATTTAAATTTTAACATTTATATAAAACATCTTTTCTATCCCTTTTATTTTTCAGTTATTAACTATCCCTTTACTTTTTTATTTTAAAGATTAATTGTAATAAATAATGTAAATTTAAACATTTATATAAAATTTTCTATTTTATTTTTTTCTTGTGTATTTGAATTTTCCATTATTGTTTATTTACTTTATCATTGGAATATTATGAGCTGTTTTTATTATATTGTTTTTATTTATTTATTACAGTGTTTTTAATTGACTATAATTTCTAAATTAAGGACTACAAATTTTGGAATTTTAAAATGGTAGAATATTTATTACTGGAAAGATTTGTATCATTAGAATTCTCTTATATTTTGGAAATTTTTCTTGCCCTATCATCTTTATTAAGTAATTCATGCATTTCTTTTTGTTTCTGATTTGAAGTTATTGATGAAGTAGCAGGTTTAAACAAAATTTAATTTCTTAACTACTGTAATAAAAAATACGTTTTAGTTGAGTTATAATTGATTCTGAGCTGCAATTTGCTTTATATAAAAATGGCTAATAAATGTCTGAAAATATTTATGGACATTTAAAAGATGTGATACATCTATAAAGGTATTTTAAGGAAATATTTAAGTTCTCATAAAACTTTTTTTGTTTGTTAATTTATGTTATTTTTCTTTATTAGCTCCTTTGAGAGGTTTTTTTTTATCAGATGCTATTAATTTTACATATGTTATTTTGGAATCATAATATAATTAATAGATAAAATATTTATAAATTTATTTATAGTAATTGTTTTTTATAATTCATTTTTCAGCTAGAGGAATTGATCCAAATTTGAAATTTCTTGATCATGAAGATGATACTGCCTTGCATGCTGCTGCTGCAAATGGTCAAACTACTATTGTTCATTTGCTTATCCAGGTATACAACTTTTTTGAATATGAAAGTTAATGAATTTTTTGGTGAACACAATTGAAAAAGATTTTAAATTATTGCTTAAATACATTCTTTCTTTACGTGTTTATTCAAGCCTGTATTAAGTTCTTAGTAAAAATTAGTCATGACTCAAAATGAAGAAAATTATTGCCTGAGTAATTTGAGTTTGATATGTTATATTCAGATGTTTTTACAATCTGAATATAATATTGAATGTATTGAAATTGACTCTGTTTTATTCTAAAGATTTTGTGTGACTTAATAGTAAGACCATGATTTTTTTTTTTTTTTTTTTTTTGTAAAAGAATCAGGTTTAATCTTAGCTATTTTTGAATAACGGGAAATATATGTTGTGTTTCTGCTTTCTGCTTGCACATTTGTCAGAAGAGATACTAGGGAGTTTTCCATGTTACCTCCCTTGCTTTACTTGTGGATACATCTATGAAAAGTCATTCTGTAAGATAATTGTGATGGACGCTCAAATACATTCAGTTGCTAAGCTATCTACTTTGTAGTGTCTGTATATTGAACTTAGTATCGTTGTAGAAAATAAGTGTCATTGAAAGTTAAATTTTAAAATTTATGTGATTATTTTAAAATACAATGTTAAATAAATTTTCAATTCATTACTTTTTCTGTACAATAAAAAAATAATAAATATTACTTTAAAATGTTTTTATTATTTCAGGCTGGTGCTGTGAATGATTCATTAAATGAAAGATTATATACTCCTCTTATGCTAGCAGTTGAAAACAATCACAAGGATGTAGTTTTTTATCTGATTAAAAATGGAGCTTTAGCTGATTTCAAAGTAAAATTTTTTTAAGTTTTATTTTAGGAAGAATAATTTTTTGATAATTTTTTTATATAAGAATTAATATTTACATTTAAATTATCTTTATCCATTAAGAAAATAAAAACTGAAATATTAAAATCTTGTACGGATGGTGATTTTATCTTGAAGAATATATATATATATATATATATATATATATATATATATATATATATATATATATATATATATATATATATATATATATATATATGCAACTTTTACTTTTCACTTCTAAGATTCATATTAAGTTTTGTTTCGCATTTGCATCTTTTTTTAAATTAAAATTTCTTGCATAATGCTTAGTTGTTATTGGATTCTTTGAAACAATAGATTATTTGGAATTTAAAATTTAACTGCCCAATATTTAATTTTAATGATTAATATTAATTTACAGTCTTAATGTGTTTTGTGATTATAATTATTATTTAACTTTTTTATAATAATTAGAAAGTTTAAAATATTTTTAGTTTTTCTCACTAATTACTAGAATTTTTGATTTAGAGCAAAAACTGTTTTTAAAATCCTTTTTCATTTACATTTATAAAGTGCTTTTATTCATCTAAACATCTTTTAATATTGACATCTAAAAAAATTTAAATTATGTTGTTTTAGAGAATGTATGAAATTACATCAATAAAATTTATTTTTTGTTATTAACATTTGTACAAATCACTGTATATTAGTTTAAGAGCTACTTATTTAGAAAGTGCAAACAAAATAGGTGTTTATGTAAATGTAGTCTTGCGAAGGAAATTACATTATTTGAATTTGATACATATGTTTCAAATTAATAAATACAAAAACCTTTCGCAATTCTAGTTGTGTTGCCGAATTAGGTACTTGTATTTATTGTATTAAGAAATTGAATTTAATTTGGGGAAGCACAAACTGCATAAATTTGTTTAGTCAAACTCTTTAAGAAATTAAAAAAAGTTACATGGAAGGAGACAATTTTTCTTTTCATCCTATTCATGAAATTGCTATTTATCAAAATATTGACAGTCATATATTATCTGATTTGTATTTAAATATTATGAAGGAAATATAATTGGCATTAACCATATCCAAGATGCCTAGAACTTCAGAGCTATCTGACTTTGAAAAAGTCGTACTTGTCAGTTATTGTTAAAATGGCTGATCCTTTATGTGTATATCTTTTATGGTTAAGAAGTAGAAGGAGATTGATCTGTGTTGGAATAGGTACATATTTTGTACATATGGTAAAGGTTGGCTGAGGTGGAATTATGGTGTGAAGATATTTCTTATGGTATAGTCCAGGACCCTGGATCCTAATTCATGGTAGGCTCAACAGTCAACTCTTATTTCACTATTCTATGCAACAATGTGTTTCACAAGCTGTGGAAAGAAATATTCCTGTACATCATCCAAATACTTGTGAAAAGCATGACCTAAAGTGTTAAGGGTATATTTGCTTCATTTAGAGATTCTACCAACTATTGAATATTAATACATTGTGTTTATATTTTTTATTACTACTGTTAAAGTACATATATGTAGACAGTGTATATCCATAGAAACAGAAAGTAAAGATAGATTCTATTTGAGTTTAATTTATATAGATAGTTATATTTATTGTTTACCAAGTAATATATTATTTTTTTTTTAAATTTGTATATTGAATAAAATTATCTCAACATTATTTCTCATCATTTTAAAATGCTTAATAAATTATTTAATAAAGTAGAACATTGTAATTACTATTTTTCAAAATAAATTTATGTGCTTTTGAAGTATATGTTTATAATTCATATTAAAACATTATGTATTATTTCCTGTATGAAAAAAGTAAAGATCACTTCTTTATAAAAATATTGGGTTGAAATAATTATTTTATTATTTAATTCAGAACTATTTTAATTTTATATTTTCTCACAGTACTAAAAATAAATTTAAAGAAATGTACAACTATGTTGCAATTGATAACAATTCAATTTTCAGGGAGAAAATGGTATGTCAAGTTTTCATATGGCTGCAAAGAACGGGAATTTAGAAATTTTGAAAATTTTGATGAGTTCTAGAAATGTAGATATAAACTCTCAGGTAAAACTTCAATGAATTAAAAATTCTTTTAATATTTTTCTATCTTCCTCGTATTGGGATATAACATGTACTTTTCTTAAAGTTGTGCATTATTTTTATTTAATTTATGTTAATATGAATCCACTTTACAATTAACATTTCTGTTTCAATATGTGTTGTGAACATTTTGTATTAAGAATATTATTTTTTACATTCTTGCATTTTATTTTTTATGAATTTCATTTTAATTTTAACTTTTAATTGTATACAATGAGCTATATTATATTGATATTGCTTTAATATTCCCTAATATGATATATTGTAAGGAAAGATACTTGTATATATATATGTACAGTTTATTCATATATCAATAGTAAAAGGTGGATGTGAGGAAATGCTTTATTCAAATTAATGATTAACAAATTAATAATTAAATGAGAAACAGCTTTACTTGATTTTGAGAATTTGCTATTTATGAAAAGAAATGCTAGTAGAACATGTACCCATTGAATTATTTTTAACAGAATGATCAATGCATATTATGTATGTAAAATAAATTCAAGTCATAAATTGCTCTTCCAATTTTAAATAAAAATAAAGTTGTCTGTTGAAAAATTAAATTGGCTATATGTCTTTTGAAGACATACTGTTAATTTCAAATCATTGAATTAAAAAAATCACTTGAATAATTCAAGTAGTATTTTAGGATGATGTTAAATTTTATACTACACATATATTAAATGAGTTTAATTAATTTCTCACTATACATCTTAAAATTATTCTTTGCATTATGTACTTAAAAATTCTAAAATTTATTCCAAATTTTTTAGCAAAATATTTTAAAGTTTTTATATGTAATTTTATAACTTTTAGAGTTTTTATTGTTTTTATATTTATTTGTAAATTTAGGATGATGGTGGTTGGACTCCTATTGTTTGGGCATCAGAACATGATCATTATGAAGTAGTTAAGTATCTGTTAAAAAGGGGAGCCAATCCTAATATTAAAGACAGTGTAAGTAAAACATTGCAAGTAATAAATTATTCATTGAACTTTGCAAATAAATAATTTATAATTAAAACTGGTGTAGAAAATTAAATTAAAAAAATCTATTTTTATACAAACAAATTTAGTAATAAATTTGAATCAATATCTTTTATTTCTTTGTGTTAAATATTAAGATGGTGTCTTTTTAATTAACATTCATGTTGAATTAAAATGATCTCCCAATTAATTTTTAAATTATTTCATCTTAATATACAGGGCTTGTTTAAAATATACTTTGTGCATTATGACAGTAGTCACAATTAGATAAATTAGTTTTATTGTTTCTTTACAATGGTTGCTATAGATTTTAAGATATGTTTATATTTAGGAAGGTAATACAGGATTGCACTGGTCAGCATTTTCAGGCAGCGTTGATATTAGTTACTTGTACCTTGATTACGGTTGCGATATCAATGCTACTAATGAGAGAGGAGATACTCCTCTGTAAGTATAATATTTTTAAGTTACAAAAGTATTAGTTTATCAATAAATTTTATGAATATTAATTTAATAAAAACTTGTAAAAATATTGTGAGTTTTTGCTTATATAATAAACATTATAATACTATAATCAGTTAATAATTGATATTTTTTATGTACATAAAATATTAAAGTGAAAATTTAAAATTGATTATATACACAAGAAAAATATTTCCATTTTACAAAATAATTCTCATTTAAAATTTTGAATTATTTTTAATTTATAAGTATAATTTTGTTATCAATTTGTTCAAATTTTTAATTTTATTTGTGTGAAAACTTAAAAATATATATTTTTTTTAGCCATATAGCCGCAAGACAGGATGCTCTTTCTTGTGTTACGTAAGTAAATAATAATGTGCTAAATTTTATTAGTGTAATTAAAATTTTATATTTTGTTCTTATAAATTGCTTTGGAAATTTTCATGATTAAATTTAAAGAGTGTTCTTCAAGACAAAATTTTTTAACTATAGGTGATCTCTGTTTCAATGACATTATAGGGACCTTAATATTCATGATTTTATAATTGATATGCTACAATAATGATCATTTGAAATACGACACAAATTATGCAATGTAATATAAAAAATTAGTATACTTGAATAATATAAAAAATTTTTATTCTGTCAACTAAAATTCATTTGAGCTTCATAACATAAACTTTATGATGTTGAGAAAAATTTGTAGTTTTTGATTGTGTACATACAAAAGACAATGCAGTTATCAGTAGTTCGCAAATTTTCATCCTTAGATTCTAATTCCTTGATATCACCTTAAAAAATCATTGAATTTCTGAATCCAAA
This sequence comes from Latrodectus hesperus, assembly GCA_037975125.1. Classification (NCBI taxonomy): domain Eukaryota; kingdom Metazoa; phylum Arthropoda; class Arachnida; order Araneae; family Theridiidae; genus Latrodectus; species Latrodectus hesperus. Next base: position 2,956,666 of record JAJQOW010000014.1, read on the forward strand.
ACCATTTGCTTTTGTAGGTAAGCCCATCAAGGAGGAAACAATTTCTTATATTCTATGGATTAATGGTACAACAAGCTTTGCCTAAAATGGGAAATGTTTTCTGTAGAATTCTTATGCAATCTTTCTTCTGATGAATGTACTCTAAAATTCTGTGTAGGATTTATGTACAATATTTGCATTTTTATCCTTTGGTACATTGTAGCAAATTGGTACTTTTTGGGGATAGAAAGACAAGCTTAATGAATGAATGTAATGAATGAATTTTAAGATGTGTTGGGCATTTGTTTACTAAGAAAAGTATATTTTCTTTTAATAATGTGTGATCCCAACATTGAATCTCTGACATGAAGAAATCAGTTGCCATCAAAGCTTCTGTTTTTTTTCAATGATAGTTGCTGCCTACGACGTGGAGACAGGTCCAATCCTGTAGCAATTGTGGAATGCCTTACAGTGTGAGAATGAAACATCTTGGTTTGTGGTGCCATAGCATACAATTTTTGGTCACCTCTAGTTCGTATTCATGGTATTATGGCAGCTCAACATTATGTGGATGATGTGCTGTGGCTGGTGACAATTCCCTACCTTCAGGGGGTGCAGAGTGCTCTTTATCATCAGGATAACATACAATCACACATTAAACAAATTAGCCAACATGCCCGCAAGGTATAGATCTGCTTCGCTTTCCCCATGCTTGCCAAATCTCTCCCCAATTGAGCCGAGCTGCCAGCCGAATGGTTAGCGCTCTTGCCTTCGGTTCAACAGTTCGTGAGTTCGAATCCCACCTTGGGCATGGATGTTTGTAGTGGTTTGGAATCCACTTTAAACTGTAGGTCCCAGTTCTAATTAGCCCTTGTATGCAAAAAACTGTTGCGCGACAAACAAAACAAACAAACCAGAACCAACTCTCCCCAATTGAACACATTTAGGATATAATTGGATGCCTGCCACAGCTTCCTTCAGAAGATGCAATTTGGCAAATGGTTGATAGAATGGAAAGTCCATCCATACTCTCATTGACTCTGTGCCTAGACGTGTTGCTTCATATTTTATATATATATATATATATATATATATATATATATATATATATATATAAGAAAATGTTAAAGAAAGTGATTTGAAGCCAAAGTTTGCATTTTAACTATGACAACTGTCATGACCGACTGTTCATTGACATTTAATAGAGGTATTTTGAATGCTAATAGCTTTATAAACAAGGTCAATTGTATATTCAATTAAATTTACTTAAATTTGTTAGAAATTTTGTAATATTATTTATTAATCACTTTTAAGATATTAATGGAAATTACTTTGCATTTATTTGTACTACTATTAACAAAAAATCTATTTTATCATGAAATTATTATTTCATAATTATTTAAAAAGATATAGGTCCTTACATTTAAAGTAAACTGCTGAGTGCATCTAAAAATGTATACACTTTGAAATGTGATATAGAATTTATATTCCATTCTACAAGTTTCAATTGCTGAAAATAGAAAGATTAAAGTCCAATATAAAATATAAATGCACTTTTTTATGGAAATGTGATTACTGTTCAAAATGGCAGGCTTCAGCATCAATATACCTCTAGTCACCACTGATTCTGTTCATCATACCAACATGCCCAATGCCATTTCTGCACTCACTGCTTGAATCTCATTCCAAATGTGTATAGGTTATGTGGTTTACATTTGTGCTTCTCATCATTAACAGTGCCTTATAAGAAATCCAATGGTGTAAGGTCTGAAGAAAACTTGAAACGCCCTCTGCATCTTATCCACTGACCAGCAAATTTTGATTCAAGTATGCTTGTGAATGGTGATGATAGTGCAGCAATACGCCATCTTGTTGGAAATAAAAATTGTCATTACTGTATAATTTACAAATGTCAGGGAATAGAAATCAACAAGAATTGTTATTTCGCCTGTCGCATTATCATTAAAGCAGAAAGAGTCTCCTCATAATTAAATCATATACACATTTACACCAGACAAATTCACGGTCTTTTCATCAGTAATGTGAGGATTCTCTTCACCTGAGTACAGTTATATTTCATGGCTGTGTGTACTAAAAGGAAGTCAAACTCCACACCAAATTAACACTCAGTTGTAAAAATAGAGCAACACACCCAATATTGCCAGCCTAACTGGCACAAGACAACAACATTTCATTCCATTATTATTAATATTAGAGATTAATTTATTTCAAAGGCATCAATGATGATAGGGCTGAAACAGCTATTTTTTATTTGTTTTTTTGAAACTTTCTCTACTAGAAAGATTCATATAAGTTCTCATAGTAGAGATACATTAAAATATTATATACTCACGATAAGTTGGTTATGTTGTTATTTGAATTACACTTGGAGGAACTATCAAGTATATATAAGTGCAAGATGTACCCCTCTGGGGCTTGAGCTAGCCACCAGGCGCGTCGGCAGGTGGTGGATCGCCGAACGTCCTGTAGGAATGACAGGATAGCCTTGAATATAGAATAAGAGGCCGCGAACCAGCTCCCGTAAACCCTGGTGTTATGCGATCCGTGCCTAGTGCTAATTGGCACCGCGGTATTGGTGTCTTAACGGAGCCTCTAGTTGCCTGGCAAACTTCTAGAGTAATTTGCCTTGCCCAGTATCTCAGGCAATGCTGGGTGGACTTATATTACCTGAGCTTATTAATTGTTATCTTGTGGCTGAAAAGACACAAGAAATAACAAATCTTTCTGCATTTGCAGGTGAAGCCTCTGAAGTAGACCTTGCTGAAAAAGACAAGGGAACTCAGAGGCAATCTTGTAAAGGGGCAGTAATGAATCTTTTACTTGGGGTAGAAATGACCTCCAAACCATCTTCTGGTGAAAGCCAGGAAGCTATCCTTAGCATGACTGACTTTCTGACCAGATGGGACTGTTTCAGCAAGACCCTATCTGCTGGAAATGTCAAACGCAAGAGGAAACGGCAGAGCATATCATTTATGAATGCGAGGCTCTTGCCCTCCCTAGATTAACTTCTTTAGGCATCATCCATACTAGAGAGTTACACTTAGGCTCCATTAAAGGGTTATCAGACTTTATTAATAAAGTGGGTGACCCGAGCAACTGGAACTAGGAAACATTGGGTTTGGAGTTAATGGTACAAAATGCTGATAAAAGCAGAGGTGCCCAATGACATACAAACCCAACCTTAAGAAGAAGAAGAAGAAGGAGAAAGTGCAAGATAGTTTTATTGTGGATTTTGATATTTAAAATCAATTATTGGAAAAGTATTTATCTTATATAAAATAAATAATTTTACTTATGTGATTTTACAATACTTATGTAATAGTAATTCATATTATGTGTTGTTAGTTATTCTAGTAATATTAAACTGATTTCCTAATGTGAAAGACATATACAAATAAAATTAAATATATAGAATTACTATGAGACTAAAATAAGTAAAAAGTTTAGATTTAAAGAATGCTGTAAGTGATCAGAAAAGGCTGCTCTATATTACATATTATTTATTAATTAAGTTTTGATTTTTTACTATTTTGTGTATTACTTAAAACACCTGTATTTATATTTTAAATTAAGTATACTTTAGTGCAGTGTTTCCCTACTGCCGGTCTACAGACTACCACTGGTCTGCAAGAAATATTTACTGGTCTGCGAAATATCCAGTTATCTGTTAAATCCAAATTCCAAAGTCCAAAGCCGACAACTGATTAAAACAGTGCCTATATTTCAATAACAATAGTTTACTTATTTAGAAAATAATATGATCAATGAGGAAAAATGTAATAAACTGGAAACTATGTACTTAATCGTCTTTCATAAATTGTCGTGCAATACACTTAGTACACCAATTAGTGTGCCCCTGCCTGCCTTGAGTATTGCTGATTACTTGAAAGCTGAATATGCATAGTAGTATTTAAGGCGTCTTAGGTTAGATTTTTCCTTTTATTTTGTTTCTTTGTTTAGTTTTTATTTCCTTTAAGTTGGTAAATTATTTTTTTTATCTACCTACGCTGTTTACATGTTGATTCATTGTTGTTTTTCTTAATATATTAATTAAAAAATAAGTATGTCTATCATATTGGAATTTTCTTGAAGTTTTAATTATTTGGTAGTTTTATTCTCAATGCAATGTTTAAGTAAGTTGAGTGTACAAATTATAACAAATAATATGCTTTAGAAATATTTGTTGTTTTCATGATTTATTTATGTGAAAAAATTGTGTCAGTGGGTCGAATAATCTACCAGTTCCCAAGAATGTGCCAAAACATTTTATTGGCCCTTGGAGTAAATCCAGTTGAGAAACACTGATTTTTAGAGTATCTAATTGTTTCTAAGTGATCAAGGAAAATCACAAATAATTTTCGCTCATTTCGTATTAGGTATGTCTGTTATTAATGAATTAAATATTTTCTGAATGAGCTATTATTATCAAAATTTTTTTCAATTGTACAAATGATTTAGATTTTGTTTTACTAATTTATTTAAAAGAACTTCATTGAAATGTAAGTCAAAAAATAAACAAAATCAATGTATAAATATTTTGTTTCATGAAAAGAATGTGTATTACCACAGCAAGTTTCTTATGAAACTAATTTCAAGCTTAAAACAAAATTTTATTGAAAGCGTAAGGGTTGATAGTAATTTTATATATAATATTTTTGTTTTATAGTAAGAATGTAGAAATTTATTAAGATTTATACATATTTATAAATTTATATTATCTACTAATAACTATGGAAATTCATTGAAATAGAAAATTTCTCTACATTCTTGTTTGTGTTACATTTACTTTTAATTTTAAAAATGTATAAAAACTGTTCTATTCTTATAAATAAGAAATGAATACATGCACTAGATATAATTTGAAAATGTTTACCTTTTTTTGAAAAGTATTACATGCTTTTATACTATTTTTTATAAGTGGAATATCTTTTGATATTAAATATATAGAAATTTGATGTATAATATTTTTATATACATACAATTTTTAGACTATTTCTCTCAAGGGGTGCTGATGTGCAAATAAGAAACAAAAATAACCAATTGCCTGCTGAGGTATGAATTTATATTTTAATAATCATATCGTTAATTGTATTCCTTTATTTTAAGTTTTAAATTCAATCAAGTAATTGAAAATTATTATATATTTATTGATAAAACAATTTCTATCTTTTAAAATGTATATAATCTTATAAATTATATATGAATATTTAGTGTGTGATTGACAAGACTAGTGATACATATCTTTCATTGAGTTTGAATATGTTGTTGAAGAAAATAGCTGGAAAATATCAACACAAGGCAGAAAAAATCTTGCACAAGTAAGCTAAATTGAAATATTATAGAGAATTTCAAAATTTTTGTTTTTCAAAACTATTATGGGTGTAATATGAATTGAATATTTTCTAATTTATCTTTTTCAAATACTATTTTAATTATATAATTAAAATATAAACTTTTTCAGAGACATATCTCGAGGTAAAGAACAGATTGCAATACCATGTGTTAATGAAGTAGATGATGAACCTCCTCCTCTAGATTTCTTGTATGTAACTGAAAATTGTGAAACTACACCTCTGAATATTGACCGAACTATAACATCGTTACAGGTTTGAGATAATATATATGTTGTTTGTTTGTGAAGTAATGAAAAAAATTACAGTATGTTTTATAATTTGTAATTTTCCGTTTTAGTCATGTCATTGTGAAGATGATTGTTCTTCATCAAATTGTGTGTGCTCTAGTATAAGTTACCAGTGTTGGTATGATAAAGTATGTAATTTTGAATTTTTTCTAATTTCCAGTTGTTTTTAGTTTTAAAGTATTAGGAAAAATAACTGGTTGTTATGCTAACTGTATTTGATTTTTTCATTATGTCTCTTACATTTTCAATTATGTATGTGTTCAACTATAGCCATTATTTCTACTCCAGATATGACTATATAATGGCACTCATGAAGCCATTTAGGAAAAGAAGCAATAAATTTGTATGTTTATTCTTTTTTTAATTTAGTGATGCCAAATCAATAAATGGTATTAAATTTTTAAAAAAAATCATGTGCTAGTGAAGATCAATAAAATTCAAAAATTGGAAATTTGTAACCTTTCTAATTCAAGGATTTAAAAGTGAAATCTTTGATTTCACGAATGGTAAAATGTTATAGATATATATGTGTGTATATATATGTGTATATTATATGCATATATATGTGTATATTATGTATATATATGTGTGTTATTGAACATCAGTATGTATATGAATACATGTACACACTTATTATCAATAAATATATTTTGGTTATTATTTTTCATGTAATACATGCTTTCACATACAGAAAGAAAGAGAGAGAATTTGTATGTAATCATCTCTAATGTTACCAAAAATTATGTTAGAAGAAAAATGATGTTTTTTTTATGTTAGGATGAGTGATGCAAAACCTCCAATTTTTCAGACAATTCCTTTCATTCACTTTCACTCAATATCATAGAAAAGTCTTTGATAAACCCATTGAACTTCAAAATGGTTAAAGAAGTATCGTTATATTTTTATACTTAAATAGTCTCCAAAATGACTGAATGAAACAAAGTACTGATTTTCTTATTTACTTTAGTTCATATTTTAGTTAAAGGTTGCAATTCTGTTATATATTTTTTTTAAATTATGTTTGTGCTTTATATATTTGCATCATTTATATGTGTAATGACAAAAAATAACTGTTTAATTTTACATAAAATTGTAAATAAATTGTCAAAGCTGGCTTTCAAAAAAATTTCTTTTTGAAAAACCATGTGTTTTATTATGATTGCTTAACCATTACAGTATTATGTAAAGAAATAAGTTTTTTGTAACATTTATTAATATTATTTATTATAGTTTGCAAAATATTTAGATGTATAAGGTATGATATCTATTAATGATTTGATTTTAAATGTTTATAATTTAAAAATTTAAGCAAATTTCAGTAGTTAACTAGTGTATCAATTAAATTGTTAAGGTTTTTAAATATAACACACACATTTTAAGGTGTGAAGTATGATTAAAATTTAAATCAACCTATTGCTACAATTATGTGTTCGGAATGCATGTGTATACCACGTGAATGCATAATATAATATTATATTAGTGGTTTTTAACAGAAATTCTGTTTATTGTTCTACATATTTATTAGAAATTTAAAATGTGAATTTTATTTTGAATTATTTGATTTCAAATTTTTAAAACATTTTGAAATTAATAGATTTATAGCAACATTAAGAACATTAAGATAAGTATTTTAATTTAAATGAGCTTCAAATTTTAACTTAATTTTTATCTTCTGAAATTTTTAGAGATGTAATTCTATGGCTCATCAAATTTGTGTTAGAATATGAAAACTGCTAAAGAACTGTTTTGAAAACTCCAAGATATACCAAATCTGAAATGTTTTTAAAGATATTTCTTTTACTATGAGGAATTTTATTTATTTTTCATCACGTATTTTCAAAATGAAAATTTCAAACAAAAACAAAATTAAGCCAGTATTGTGTTTCAAAGGATAAAAAGAATATTAAATTATGTATATAGATTAATGATGATTACAAATGTTACTTAACCAACACATTATAGACTCATATTATTGCTTTTAACATAACAATGAGCAATGACTCTTAGTTTTTGAAAGATAATTTGAATAATTTGAAATAATACCGATGAATAACGCTGCATTTTATAAGTTTTAATATTTGTTCATTCAGAATAGTCTGGCAATATTTTAAACCTTTTTTTATTTATGACCAATTACATTGATATTCGATATGATGTCCACTTGAGCAAGCTATAATCTTCATGTTCTTGAAGTCTCTTTCTCAGTAATCATGTTGGTAATCACTATTTTCTTATCTGAAATAGCTATCTTCATTTAGATATATGATTGACTTCACAAGATGAACTCGATTTGCAGCAACTTTTAGACATAGTATATTTTTCAGAAATATTTATTAAGAAATTGTAGGCTTAGTACATGTGAGTAAATTGTTCTTTACAATATATTAGTCTCACCTACAGACTTGAAGAGTTGTTGTCATGCATATGGGGTTCATACTTTTGTCTTTTTTGTTATTTTCTAAACTTTCATTTATATTATGCATGTATGAAAATTTTATTTATGACATTGATTATTCTGATTGTCCTGTTCTTGTGCCTGTATGAATTACAGAAGTTTTCATTGTTTTCTGAAAAAAGAAAGATTAAATTTTTTTTTTTTTTTAGTTTCAGTCTCATTTGTTCTGTATGCAGCTTACTACAAACAGTATATTTTGAGATATATTAATAGGATTTCTGAATTTTTTTAATGGGAAATTTCATTTGAAAATTTACATTGATTTATTTTTATTGTCACATAACAATCTTATCACTATTTTGCTCTAATATTCATAATGATTGAAATCCACAGCTTATATATTTTTACTTAATATCCAACTGATATGTCAATCTTAAAACATTGTAATTGTCTTTACCATTTCACAAATATTGCTCTTTTGTTGATATTTTAGCCATTGTTCGTAAAGTCAATCATTTTATATTTTAAGAATGTTAAATTGTGTATTTGCTTTCAGAAACTTCAAAATTTGAGTATGTGTATCATACACAAATTCTGAAGTTTCTGAATGGACATTGTGTGCTTGTCTTTATTATAGATCACAACTTATTGTTCTTAGTACTTTTGGTATAACTAAGAAATAATTGGTGTTAGTATTGTTATATGATAATTTCTATGTTTTCTATGTTAATGATTTTTTTATTAGACAGTATGTACTTATAATTTAAAAAATGGTGTTTATAAAGTCAATACTCTCTTTGTATGTTTCTGTTGAATAAGTGACGGAAAAAAACGTAATTAATATTTTTTCATTCTTTTGCTTTCAGTTTGTAAAAGATTACTGTTACAGATATAATAAAAGATTAAATGTTGTTAGTAGATATAATGATCAAAACATGTATCAGTATTTTTAAATATTTTGATTATTTTTTACTTTATTTCAGGAAGGTTTGCTTCTACCAAATTTTAATTTAGTTGATCCTCCTATGCTGTTTGAGTGTAACAGAGCTTGTTCTTGCTGGGCACTTAGTTGTCGAAATAGGGTTTTACAAAATGGAATTACGTGAGTTTATTTCTTTTAATTTAAAAAGTTTAAAATAATTGTTTAATATCCTTTTATAGATTGTTCGTATAAAAATTCTTTTTTGCTTTATCCGAAATCTTTGTTAATAATCAAAAATTTATTTTGAAGTTTCAATTTGTATATTCAAGAAATATATTTAAACAATTTGCTTTCCTTACTTGGATTGCTATTGGGCAAGCTTTTGATTAAGTTCAATAATATGTTCAAAAGATACATGTATTTCTTAGTAGTTTTTAATACTTTTATTGTTGCAACTAAGCATCGCTAATGCATTTTTTGTATTTATTAAACAATATTTTAGTAAAAATTATTTTCCATTTGTTATTTTTTATTATTTTGAGCTACTTAAAATGTTTTTACAGTTTTTTTTTCATTTTAGGAGTTAATTCAATTTTTATTAATTGTTTAAAAATTACTTTTGTACAGTCAAACCCTATGATTTTAATTATATTTAATTTTTGTTTATATATTTACTTTTACAGCTGTAGCCAGCATATAGTTCTACAGTTTTATTTTAGTAATGTTTTATCAACATCACATTTTTACTTTTAAATATTTTACATTTTTGAAATTCTTTTGTTTTTCATTTGTAGTAAAGAAGGATTTTTTACTACTTCTCAAAGATATTTATTCACATAATATATATAGAATAGATAAAATTAAAAATGAATCTTTGATTAATTAAATTAATCATTTTTAAAAATTGGTAAAGTATATATTCTTTTTCATTTAAACATATTTATAAGCCATAAAAGATATTTCAGAAAAATGTTTCTCTTGCTGTTTTGTTCTATAATGTAGTTGCGTACTGCTATACTTTTCCTTGTTTAATAGTTGTTTTGAAGGTTTATTTTAATAAATAAAATGTTTAGTGTGATCTAGGGTTCTGTCAATGGGATTTTCTGAGTGTGTCAGCAAAACTTTGCTATGGTACTATTGAGAACTTGCTATGATCTCTGTTTACAATTTTCTTAATTATTCTAACTAAACAAATTTATAATTGAAAACAAGTTAAAAAAATTAAATTATTTGATTCATTAATTCCTTAAGAAAATGTTTTAAATTTGGTTTGTAAATACTTGTTTATTCATTCAACTTTATAATATTATAGATGTTGAGTTTGAATGCTTATAGATCTCTATAATATTACATTGCAATTTTAGCTTATTTTTTTTAATTTCTCAAACATTAGTTAAAAAGAAATCGGGAGAATAAATGGATGTTTATTTATTAATTTTGTAATTTATTCCTTATAATTATTAAGTAATACATATTTCTAGTTGTCGATTGCAACTCATACGTACTAAAGGAAAAGGATGGGGTGTTAGAACACTGAAAGATATTCCAAAAGGAACCTTCATTTGCGAGTAAGTTAGCAACATCTGTTGAAAGTATTTACTTTATACTTGATGATCTATATTATAATTTTTTTAAACATAGTATTTACCAATTATCAAAAAATATCTATTTCAAAAAGTAAAATAATTTAAAAGATTTTTACATAATTGAAAAACACTATTATTGAAGATTAAAAATAATCAGTTAAAATTTATCAGCAAAATTTAAAATGCATGGAAATATATCTATCTCTTTATCTTTTTATTAGGTATGTTGGTGAAATGATATCAGATTCTGCTGCTGATAAAAGAGCTGATGATTCATATTTATTTGATTTAGATAATAGAGTAAGTTGCACTCTCTCTTTTTATTTTTATATTAAAAATAGTCAATCTGATATAAATTTTCGGAAATTATATACAAACTTTAGATTTTAAAATAATGGTGATAGATTAAAAATTAAAGTGAATATTTAAAAAAAATATTCATTTTGTTTTTATCAAAAACTATATATTTGCAATAAATTTATATTTAATTTGTTTTCCTTTTAATTAGGATGGTGAAACATATTGCTTAGATGCAAGATATTATGGAAATATTAGTCGGTTTATTAATCATTTGTGTGAACCTAATTTAGTTCCTGTGAAAATATATGTGGACCATCAAGATCTTAATTTTCCACGTATTGCTTTCTTCAGTTCTAGAGATATCAAGCAGTATGAGGAATTAGGGTAAAAGAAAATATTATATCATAAAAATTTTTTTCCTGATTTGTATGTTTGATGAATTTTTTATATTAAATAAAATATTTTTGTTGGTAGGAAAATTATTGTTTTGCAATATAATATATTTATGAAAATGGCTGAGAATGACTTAACTGTCTTGAATACAATTATTATTTACTGCAATAGCAAATTATGAATATTTAAGTAATTTTGAATTTGTTGTCTTAATTGGTCCACAAGGAATGAAACATAATATCTCAGAAGTAGCGAAGAAATTTGTATTTTAGTTTGAGATTCTTTCATGAGTGTACTGTAAAAATTAACTGTCCTTTAAAATATCTAATCTCTGACAGTAATGTTGCTGTAAAAATACCTTAAAATTATGGGATTGTCAAAAACTTACAAATTCTCAAATGAGAGAAATATGCAACATCACTTAAATTACTAAAGATTTTAATGCTGGGGAATCAACATGTGACAACATTTGAGCTATTTAGTGGATCCTCATTAACATGGGATTTTAAAATCAAAATTCCAGAGATCTACCATTTTTTATTGCATAGTGCAACGATTTAAAGCTTGCCAACATCACTACTGAACTTTCAGTGATTGGAAAGTGTGTTGCTTGAGGATATTTTTAGTTGTATCAGATATGAAATATGTTTGAGGGGAAAGAGAAAATCTCAAGAGTATAGTCTCAACATGTCAACAGAAGACTATTACAATTGATAGAGCTTATTTAATAGTATATGCAGTTTTTATATAGAACCTCTGATATGTCTGTAGATGAATTTGTTGGTTGACAAATATGTAATTCATTCATTCATGTCCACTGTGCAGTCTGATGGACTCTGATAATTCCAGCAGGTTTAGGTATCTCTTAACACACTGATTTTAATGGTTCTAGGATCACATTTCCAATTTTAGATATTTTCTGTTGGCCACTTTAATTCCTTTAGCATTTTTTAGCATACCTGGGATGCCTTTCAGAAAATATTCATCACCTCTCTCATTTATGAAATTGTGTATTGCCCAGCAGGATTTATAGTGGGAATTGCCATTAGGATTACATCGGGCATTAGATTAATTCAGACCATATCATGTTGTACTTCTGTGTACTTATTGAAGCCCTACACAATTTTAAGTATCAGATTCTCTGGTCTTTAAATATACTGATCATATTATTAATATTTTTTGGGAAATTTTGAAAGTAGTGTTATATATCTTTTTAATATTTAGTGTGGTACTTAAATCGAACTATGTTTTCAAATACATAATTTATATTAAATAATTTAAATCAAAGGGTTATATTTTGAATTGCAAGAAATATTTCATGGAATAGTTATTTCTATGCATTTACACTAAAGCAGAATTTTTAAAGTTAAATTATGTGTAATTATTATTTGAAAATAATGTTATTAGTTACTAAGAGAAAAAAATATTTGCTATAAAATTCGTTAATTTTACTAAACAAGTTTAAACTATGTTATTTTTAATTGAAAAATATTTACTTTTTAGATTTGACTATTGTGAAAAATTTTGGGTTATCAAGTACAAATATTTTACCTGTGACTGTGGCAGCGCAAAATGTAAATACTCTAAGGATACTATTCATAATACACTAGCCAATTATTATCGAAGAGTTAAAGAAGAACAGCAACTGGAAGAAGGAACACTGCAACCCACATCAATACCTGAAGCATAATCATTAATAAAAGATATGGTTTGAGACATATTATTTATCGATTTAATTCTCGAACTTTAAGAATATAATACGAAATTTGTTATCTTTGTTATGATTTCTCAACAGTTATACTCTTCATTCTACGTTTTCATTCTTTAATGATTTTTAATATGTGTTATATACAGGCTTGTAATATGTTAAAAATTAAGCGAATGTTGCAAGGATATTTGGTGTTGTGAAAGTTGAATGTAAGAAATGGAAATCTGTGTTTCATCTGTATTTGTTTAATGCATTTAATTGGAAAATTGTGAATATAAGACGCTTTTAAGTTTTTCCAAGTAATTTATATTTTATTTCCATGCATTAAAAGTGACAAGTAACATTTAGTTAACAAGATGAAGTACTAACTTGTGTATTAAAACATTACACATGAATTTTTATTTTTGCTCAATTCTGTTGTTATTGACAAAACAATTTTCTAGTGTTCTATTTATTGTGCTGACAGTTTGTTTAGACATTGTAAAGAATTCTTGATTAATAAATAACTCTTGGATTATTAAATTTTCTTATGTCACAATGATAGATGTTTCATCTCTATTCCCTGTGAGTTTTTTCATCCATATTTATCCTCATTTATGTAATAAAATTATAAATAATGTTATCGAGATTTTTATAAATTGTACAAAAATTAGTACAAATAAATGACAATAAAACCTTTCATTTCATTTATCCTTCATCTTTTTTTTTCAAAAAAATTAAAATATACTTGTAAGTACATTTTTTCATGGTAAAATCAAGAATTTAAATGTTTTGTTAAACATTCTTTGGATCATAAAATTGTATTTTTTATATATAAATATATTATTATTTAATTTTAGTTCACTATACTTTTAATGACTTTATGATATATATCAACTTGAACTGTTTTCACTATGTATAAGTTTTGTTTTGTTTCTCATGAATAATTTTGGCTATTATTTCTCAGTAATCTTATGCAGAGTTACTGAATGTTCACAAATTCTTATTTTATTTCTATTTCTGGTAATATTTATGTGACTAGACGCATAAGATTTGCTGAAAATTCATAGTAAATTCTGTTTTGGTAAATTTATAATAAAATATTGAAATTTTAAGGATTGATTTTTCATATAACATTGCACAATACATTGAGTTGAATTTATCAATAATGAATTTTTCAGAGATATCACTACCTAATTTTGTTTTTTCAATTATGTTAATGCAATGTTTTATTTTAGTCTTCATTAAAAACGTAAGGTACTACAACTTTAATTATTGATAATATAAAAGTTATATTTTTACTGTAAGTCAAAGAAAATAATCTATGGAGCATTTCATATTTTCTTAAAAGTTCTCATACATATGTATGCCAATGTTTGCAGATTTTTTGGAATGAAATATTGTTAATGATTACATTAGATTATTTTAATAATTATTACCATTGAGATAATATGTATAAAATAAAACTGATTATAATTATAAAAGTATATAAATTTTAACATATAAAGGATAATTGTTGCTTTGTTGTAAAGAATTTGTAAATAAACCAAAGAAAAGGCTGCAGTTTTTTTTATTAAATATTAATTTAAATGAATTATTTAATTGGGAAGAATCATTTAAATCAAAACTTTATTAAATAATACTTGTATTTATTTAGATTTCATTTTCATCTTTGCAATTTTGTTTAAGTATTCTTTTTTAATAAACATAATAAAATGTTTCTCAGATACACAGTTACATTCTTTATTATCAACATAAGCCAAGGGAATTTCCTGATAAGTTGTACCGTTTGATTCACAACTTTTAATTTTGATGTAGTGCAATTCTTTTGTAAAAAATTCCATGTAATCATAATTGATTTTTATTCCCATACACTAATATAGTAGTTTTTTTCATCCATTCACAAGCAATCTCAGTAAATTTGCCATAAATATTCTTCTAAGACATTGTGTTTCAGTTGAAATTGTCTATTCAGTTATTTGAAACATGTTTTTGAAATTGATTATGTTTTCAAAGCGGAGATACGAGGCAAATAAAAGAGTTCTTGCTTTTTTTTAATGACCAAAAAGAACATAACTTACAGAAAGTAGCTTATTTTTAGTCTTCAAAGTAATATTCATCAGCATCTTCTGCCAACGTGTTTCCAGCTGTGCTGTCCATTAGCAGTAAAACATTTGTAAGGATTTGGACACAAAGAAGTCCGTGAGGGCTTGGCACAAGTCTGCATCATTGGTGAAGGATTTTCTAGGAGTGTAAGAGGTGGTAGGTAATCTGATGGATTCAAGGTAAGGTGAGTAAAAATATGATGACACAAAGTTTCCCAACCAAATCTCTATATGGTATTCTGGGCAAGCTACGATTGATGAATGTGAGTGGTCGGCCTGTTTTTATAATGACTTTCATTCCTGCTTATTGTCACTTCATTCAGGGGCAATGCAAAACGGCTGAAACTGCATTGTTTACTTTGTATTTATAAGATTTTTTATTGCATGTACTTTCTGAGCATGTGGAAAATGTTTATAAATTCTTCAAATAATTAAAAAAAAAGATTTATTTTATTTTTAGAAATTAACTTCACAACGTCTACTTGCTTTAGAAGTGTTTAAAAAAACAAACACTATATTCCAATTAAATGAACAATATATTTTATTATCATTTTTCATTTTTTCTGTAATGGTCTTGAATCTTGATATATGGCTATTTTAAGCAATTTACATTGAATTTTCGCTTAGAGTTTTAAATGTAAAATATATTTTAACGTGATATGGTTTAATGCAAGAAATTTCTTTAATAATTAGCCAAATGTACTGCATCTCGTCACTGCAAATTGTTTAAATAATTTTGCATCTCATTTAATGAAGTTATAGTTTATACTCAACTTTTACATGTTTACTTATTATATAATTTCAAACTCAGACATTTCCACGGACAAAATGAAGACAAATTTTTGTGGATATTATTAAAAAGTATTACCTTGAAAATTTGATTTATCTATAATTTTGAAATCTTTTTATATGAAAAGTAATAACTTTTTTATTTTTTTTTTTTGAAATTTCGGATAAGGACACTTTACAAATTCTGCAAAAGAAACAATTTAACTTCTGAAGTATAAAAAGAAACTTGAAATACTTTTGTTCATTTGCGAGGCAGAATAATTTAATATGATTTATAATTTTGCATCACTTTGAAGCCTTAATTTGAATATATTCTTTGTATGGATTGATTTTTAAATTTTGATGTATCAAATCATTTTTGATATATCAGTTGAAGCAAAATTAGATTATTTAAATAATAGTAGTCAAATGTAAAAGGTAAAAATGTAATTTTAAATGTTAAAATTCTATTTTAGAATTATTTCTTTTTTCACATATTTTCTATGTAAATTACACTGCTGTGCAAAACTTAAGGTAAATGTTTTAACTTTATTCTTGTGTTCACATTCATCCATGATTGAATAAGTCTCATTGTACAAATAGAGTATTATCATCCTAAAAAATTCTATCCCTTGGAGGAAACAAAGTTTCCATCAAAGGATGGACCTGGTCAACTAAAAATTTTCTATACTCCCCATTTATTTTTTTTTGGGGGTTATATGATTGCTTCAGAAAGAAATCACGATGTGGCTGCCCATATCATATTAGATCTACTTCCATGCTTGAAATATGAAAGGGGACATTCGCAATCATACGCCTGTGCAAATGTTCTCGAACCATGCATTAGTCCTGTCGTAAGAAAAAAGCATGAAAGACGATTCGTCAAAGCATATTGCTCTCTTTCACGAAGGGCCGTGGTAGTTTAGTGGTTAGGGCATCGGCCATCCTCCCGGATAGGCAGGGTTCGACTGCTAATGCCGCCAAAGACCCACTAAGAACATGCAATATATATGCTCGTTAAGTCTGTGAAATCCAAAGTCCTGTGGTTGGTCGTTGAGCAGTTACCATGGGTGTAATGGTCTGGAGAAATTTCTTCCCCCTCCAGATCAATGTCAAAATTGAGGGAGTCGATCCTCTGGTGGTGCCATCTATCGGAAAAGTTTAGAGCACAGCCGTATTTTCACCTTCGTGGTGCTGTGGTTAAAAACGAAAGATGCTCCCTACTGACAATGCCAAGTGAGGTTGACTTGTGTAAGTGTCATAAGTAACAACAACAACTTCCACATGTCAATCGATCAGGCTTTGTAAGTGTGCGCTACTTGAGAAGAAGTTTGACAACGTCTGACATGGTGCTTCGGGATTTCTGCTCTGTCGAAAATATTCTGTTTGTGATGGTACCTTCTAACTGTAATCATTGATACTAGAAAATCCAGATGTTGATTAAGCTCTGATTTCACTTTTGCTGCAGTTGTTCGTTTTTTAGGCATTGCGATCCGCTTCATTACTCGTTGGTCTCTTTCATAGAATTTCCCTTTCCATCTATTATTTTGCTTTGCTGAGCTGCACATGTGTCATCACTTTAGACTCCTAAAAACACTTAAAGCTTAAGTGATTCATTTGTTCCAATTAGATGGATTATTATTACAATTTGACCTCTTTGGAAAAATCTAAGACGTACAGAACTTCATTAAAGCTACCACATATTATCAGAGTATATACTATTCTGTTTAGAAAATAAAACTGATAGATATTATTCATTTTAATTACTTATAATTTTATTTATTTTAAAACTTATGAAGACCACTGAAAAATGTCACTTTTATTCAAAGATATTTCCATTATTTTGATAACTACCTGAAGAGTTTTTTATTACTTCAAACTGGTTCGTTCATCACAATATAATAAAGTTTACATATTGTGAGCTTTATAGTTGTAAGAATCTATGATTGGTTGAAAATAATGATACTGTAGGGCGATTATTGTTTTGATACGAATAAGAAGTTTTTAGATTTCATAATGTGTTTAATTCTGTTTATCCAAATATAATGGGAAAAAAATTCCATATTTTATATGAAATTTTTACTAATCACTAAATATCATATAATTGTTAATAATATCAAAGAAAAAGTTAAATAATCTATGGGAAATTTCTGTTTGAGTTTGAGAAATTTTTTTATTTTTTCAAAATTAAAATAATTATATATTTATTCTTTAACGCGCTGAATTTCAATTTATTACTCATAAAAGAAAAATGAATTAAAATATTTTTGTGAAGGAAATGTTAAAGAAAACAATATTTTGTTGGACAGTCTGTTGAATGCAAAATCATTTTTTGTTTCATATGGCATGGAATTTGAAGATCTCCTTTTTAATGTTTTCCAATTTTGTGATCATGAACAAAAATTTTGAATACTGATGCGCGCAAGATTTAATCACAGAATCTCAAAACTTAATTTTTGTTATGATCAGAAATCTTGAATTTCTTATATTTATATTTTGTGTCGTGTGTTTTTTTAAAGAATGAACTTATATGTACAGCTATTTTTAAAATAGAATTGAAAATATGATACAAATAATTTCCTTTTCCTTACGGTGCTATTGCTGTTTTATTGACACACACAATTTGTTTTTGAATTGTATTTAAAATTCATTCGCACGTTTAAAGAAAGTGATAGTCAGAAAAAAGTTAACATTTTAATTTTATCATGCTATAGAAGGACTACAATAATTGTTCGATAACATTTATGAAGATTTTATTTTTGCTCCTTTTATAAATAAGATTTTGGTATTGAAAAAGATGATTTTGTAGATTTTTGGTTACTTCAATACATGCATAATTCTCTGTCACAAACTTAAATTTTGGAATCTAAGATATAGAAGTTAAAAGATTTTTTGAAACTAATCCTTTTTAACAAAGCACCTTTGAATATTTAATTACAAATCAACTATAAAACATTTTAATTGGTTTAAAAATCCTGGTTTATATACTTGATTAAGTATCATACTCATTTGATTTTAATTTAATTACATTTATATACCATGGCTTGAATGAATAATTTGACCTTGTTCTATGACAACAATATATGGGTGTCATAAGATAAAGATTGATCGGCACCTATTAAGTATATGGGTAGTATAGAATTTCTCAAAATCTACCAGATCGGACTTAATTCCAAGTTAGGGCATGATTATTGATTGGTATTACATTAAAATTAGTGTAGATAATTTAGATTTTGTGGCTGTTTAAGGAATGACCAATAGCTTAATGTTTTTTTAATCTGTAATTATACTAGAGAAGTGTGAAAAAATCAAATAATAAAACATTTTTAGAATTTGTTAATAAAATTGTGATGGAATTATTTGACGATGATTCTTTTACTAATAATTTGTAATATGATGTCTCTGTCTTCACCGAAAAAAATATGAGTTAGACGTGAATATTCAAGTTTTCGAATACATTTTTTTATTTATATGCTCAATCAACAAGTTTTTTCTTTTTTATATTGTCTTCTAACAATTGATTTACATTTTTTTTCAACGGTGGGCACTTGGGTGACGAACTCTATGCCACAACAAGGCCAGAAACTGCTACTCATTTGTCTTTACCCAACGGGCACCTGTGAACCAAGTCACGGGGGCGAGCAGCGATGCCCGCGCCATACCACCACAAACCCGTTTATAGGGTGGGCCACATTCATACATCATCACAGAAGAAAGGACTGAGAAAACACAGAAAGAAAGTAACATTTAGGCTTGAACTGGGATTTGAACCCTGGCCTTACAGTTCAGGAGTCAAGAACGGTAACCACTCAGCCATCGGTTGGCACAACTGATTTACATTTTGTCTGAAAAAAGCTTTTCTATATAATAAAAAATATAAAAAATTCTTTTGATCTTACACTTACAATAACAAAGTTAATTTTAAATAAAAAAAAATCTATGAAAATTCATACGATTTAGTAACATAAATGAAAAATTTCAGAATTGCGTATTATTTACAAAAAGTATTTATGTGTTTTTCATAATATTTAAATTGGTAACAGCGAATAATTTATTGAAATAATGAAATTGGATATAACATTTGAAAAGTGATAAAGGAGGAAAAAACTCGTATCTTATTAATTTATGTAGATATTTTTATCGTTTAGAAATATCTTAAATATTTTTATGATGTCTATTTTATATTCTAAAATTATATCATGTCTCACCGAATTTTATACTTAATAAATTGAATTAAAACTAAAGTCACATTGGAAAAATCATTTATATTTATCATCAATATATACCAAACTTGTTATTTTATTAAAATTTAGTATTTCTTTTAAATCAAAAAAATTCTAATCACTGTAATAAAAATAATTCAATCTGGTTCTCTATTACTTTCTAGTGTATTTTATGTGATATAGTTAAAAATTTTAATTTAAAAAGAAAATTGTATCACACATTCAAGTAAAAATTAAACAGAATAAGAATGTATATGTTTTTCTTTTATATCGGTCCGACTGTCTTGGCGAATTTTTGGCTTGTTTTGATTATGGATATTGATAATTATTTTCCAATGTATTCTATTCCCAGCCAAGTATATATAATAAAATTTTGAAATTGAATGATAAACGAAATATTTATTATCTATAGCTGAATTAGGTGAATGGCTTTAAAAATATTTCACTACGTAAAATCAACATTATATAAATTATTAGGAAAAAATACAGTGAGTAATTACCCACTGATCACATACTGACACCTCGATCACCATCTTTATTTTTATACAATTGAAACCACTATATAAGAAAAGTACCGAATTACATTAGCCTCCAAGAGTTAAGGAACAACCGGTTTTTTGTGCCTAATTTGCAAATGAATGAATGTAGAAACACCAAATTTGGATGACATGTGCACAAAACAGGTATTTATTGACTGCAACATAGAAGTTTACATAAGAAAAAAGCAAAAAGGATTTACAACAAAAAAATGCAATCTCGCTGGAAAAGTCCATTCTTGGAAAAAAGAATAATCACAGTTTTATGTGGTAAAAAGTAATAGAAGCATAACAAAAATGAGTTTTAATAAGGGATATGCCCACCCCTAGCTTGCATGCATTGGCGGCATCGACTTTCCATGCTGTCAATTAAGTTGTCGGTTACCGAAATGGGAAGCGAAGACCAGACACGGAGTAAGCTTTGTTTCAGCTCTCCTAAAGACCTTGGAGGAGGATTTAAAGCAGCAACCTGTCTACCAAGATACTCCCACACATGTTCTATTGGATTCAGGTCTGGAGATTGAGTTGGCCATTCCATTCGCTCCAAACCAAGATCCTATAGATTTTCCTCAACAACTACAGCTCGGTGAACTCGTGCGTTATCATCCATCAGAATGAAATTATTGCCAATTGCACCGGCATATGGGCGGACATATGGATCAAGGATCTCATCCCAATATCTCACGCCAGTCACAGTTCCTCCCTGGAACACATGCTGGTCAGTGTAACCACCGACTGAGATCCCTGCCCAAACCATTATTCCACCGTCGCGGTAACTGTCTCTTTCCACAATGTTGGATTGATGGTATCTGGTGTTTTGTTCCCTCCAGATCCGAAGACGTCCTGAATCGCTCACCAATGTGAATCTGGACTCGTCTGTGAAGAGTACAGAAGCCCATTGCTGTCTGGTCCAGGAAACGTATTCTCTTGCCCAAGATAAGCGAGCCCTTCTTTGTCATCCGGTGAGGGGGACACACACAACTAGTCGCCTTGCATAGAGACCTGCATGGTGAAGACGCCTTCGTACCGTACTAGCGGATATTCTTCTCCCCGATGCTACAGAGAGGTCTGCAACAAGTTGTGGAACAGAAATTCTTCTCCTTTAGACCGAAAGAGCTATAAAAAGGTCTTTTTCAGGTGTTGTGACTCGTGGTCGGCCTGGAACATGTCTTCTGGATACAAAAGCTTCAGTTTGATATTGTATAAGAGATGGTGGACCACACTGTGAGACACATTGAGGCGTCTAGCAGCATCAGCCTGTGATAACCCCATTTCCATCCATCCGACCGCCCGCCACCTTAACCAATTGGGCAAACGGCTTCTCTGAGACATAGCGGGACCTCACTGCCTTTTGTCAAGGAAATTGCTAACAAAAGTTGTAAATCAACAAAAGTTACACGCGTAAGTACGAAAGGCTTATATTTGCATATTTTTCTCTCACTCATATATAGCTTTCTTATCTATAAAAAAAGTGGCAGCTACCGTTTTAGCATAAATTTGCATAAAGTTCATTTTTATCATTTATATAAACTATAAATTGTTTTGTTATTATCATTTTTTATGGTGAACTTCGAAAAACATGTTGTTCCTTAACTTTTTGAGGCTAGTGTATAATGTCTGATAATTTTTTTTCTTTCATTATTGCTAAAATCTCAATAACTGCCCTGATAAATTTTTCGTGATGTATAGGCTTAATTTTAAGTTAAAGTTTATTATATTAAAATGAAATTATTCTTGATCTGTTTCTCAAAAATCAAGATATAAGCCAACAATGTATCGTGACTTATACACTTTAATATATATTGATTTAGTCTAATTTTATGTTAATTTCTGAAAAGTGACTTAAATTAATTTTTATCGTTTTGCAAGAATGTTCATTAAAGGAAGAATAAATCCTTTTATAAAGCATTGATTATCATGGTTTTTAATTATTTTATAGTTTTGTAATCATAATATTTTAAAGAAAACTGTTACTTTTATCACGAGAAAAAAAATAATTAGGGGAATTTTTTTAAATCATCAAGGCAACTGACTCACCATGGTCTAATGGAAGTTAGGGCTATATTAAATCGATTTGCAACCTAAAAAGTGACATATTTTGCTTTGAAATTAAAAATAGCAATATATTGTTTAAAAAGGGCAAAGAAAAATTTAGAATAAATTTGATTATGGTTTGTATTTTTCTATGAAAAAAATCATCATCATCATCTATGGCGCGACAGACCAGAGTGAGTCAAGGCCTTCTAAACCACAGATGCTTCCAAACTGGCAGCTAAACTCTTCCATTTCTTTATTCAAGGAACCAAAGAGTTCTCTTCTCCGTCATCAATCCATTGAAGTTTAAATCTTCCTCTTCTTTATGTGTTATAGGGTCAAGATGAAAAGATTTCTGTTAGCGTATTATTGCTCAAGCGGATGACTTGTCCAACCCATTTAAGTTGACTTATTTTAGTATAATAAATAATATTTGGCTCTTTGAATATTAGATATAGTTCGGCGTTGTGTATTCTATGCTCGATGCCATTTTTCTGAATTCCACCAAGAATACTCTTCAGGTTCAAAGATGCTTAACAATCATTCCTCTCTCATAGTCATGGTTCATGTTTCCGAGTCATAAGTTAGCACAGGACAAATAAAGGTCGTATAGAAAGGCAGCTATGTTTTTTACAGATAAAAAGCTGAACTTTTGTAAATGCAATCCAAACACACACACATAAAAAGCTTTATTTACTATTACAATCAAACATTTCGTAGATTCTAGAAGGATCTCATTGGTTCTGTTAAACAAAGATCTCAGATAAATAAGTTCTTCAATTGTTATAAACTTAAAAGTTCCAGTTTAAAAGTAAGTTGGGATGAAAGCATTTTTTTGTAAGAGGCATATATTTAATTCTATACTAATTAAATATAAAGCCGACTGGTTTTGCCTCTTTTTCAGTAGCTTCAAAGGATTTTATAAAATATCATTTGCTTCTGGCCACCAGTGCTTTGTCATCTGCAAATCTCAGCACTTCAGCCTTACACTCGCCATGCGAGTTGGCTGTCCACCTTCGGGGTCAAAATCTTGGCACTTGCCCAGTTTTTCTGAAGATTCTGTTCTCGGTGTTTATTTCAGATTCTCGGATGGACAGTTTCCAATGCAATTTTAAATGAAAGACATGAAAGAACAACTCTTTGAGTTGTTCCGTAAGAAAGCCTCTAAAAAGAAATCCTTGAATTATAACTTTGAAAAAATTTGAACTGAGTGTCACTTTGATAAATTTTACCTGTATTTCGGCAATATTAAAGTCCTGAATAATTAGTTGCTGTTGATGGAATCATATGCCGCTTTGTAGTCAATAAAAAGCAGTATAGATCGATATTAAACTCATGAGATTTCTCCATGACGTACCTGAGGTCAAAAATATAGTCTACAGTAGATTTGCCTTTGGAAAATATACTTGGAACATAGGATATCGAATCCAGTCCCATTCAATGCTGGAAAACAAGAGAAAGTTGTTGCGTTACTTCTTTCTGTATGCACATATTGGGATCAGTACTTGTGAGTTTTCCAGGTTTCTCCATTTGTGACACGTGAATACAAACAGCTATCTATTGAAAGTTTTACATTAAAATGTTTTACAAAGGTTTTCAGCCATTCGGCTGTTCACAATGCACTGTAAAAAATTGTTTGTTTAAATTATATGTTTGGTTCTTGCAAAGTCAAAGAACCATATATATAGTTTAAACACAGTTTTAACAAAATCACTCAATTTCTTACACTGATAGCTAATGTTAAATGATAAAAATCTATAATTCAAACAAGAAATAGGAAGAAAACAAGAAAACTTTGTATGAAAAATAAGCGATTATGAAGTAAAATGTCAGAAAAAATTTATATGCGTAGAAATCGAGATTTTTCAGTAGCAAATTTTTTTCCATTCTTCATTTCTTAGTCTCGGCTTGACGGACGGCATTTGTTTTCTGAAAAAAAAAAATGATTTCAAAATGTCAGGATAACGTGATTTATTATAATTTAAAGTTTGTCATATTATCAGGAGATATAAATCTGACTAGGGAGTGTAATGGGTGGTTGTTGTTGCACCAGATAATTTTCCTGTACCTAACCCAGCAGAGAAATGGGTGGTACTGGACTAGAAAAAGTGTCATTTAAAGGATGTGGAATCGATTGCAAAAACCAAAGTATATATGTTAGATGTCACCCAAGACAAAATCATTCATTTGGTACTCCAACAAGTGAGGACTAAAATATCTTGTTAATAGTTAGTCAAGACGTAACAGAACTTACTTATCAACTGCATAATTTTTTGGCAAGAAAACGAAGAATTTGAAGCCGAATCATTCAGTTTTATTGAAGTGGCTTCTAAATGTAAACGGATGATCTGCATTTCATTGATCACAAGATACCGTGAGAATGTAAGTATATATATATATATACATTTGGGAAAACAAAAATATCTCCCTGTGCACCAAGGAATACCACATAGGACCCGAAAAGTTTACAGATTAGCCATAGAGTTCTCATGCCCTTTTATATTGAAGCCATTGAAATTCCATAATTTCAATGCACGATAATGCCAGAGTTCATACAGATCATTTTGTGGATATCATGATAAATTGAAATACCGCAGTATAGGAAGTACCCAGTGATCTCTATTGAATAAAATCTGGTTTGACGTGTCAGAGACAAAACACGGACAATTATTTGCTACAAGTCTAAAGATCACGTCGCGTCGTCGCCGGGCAGCTACTTGTTTCCATGTCACAGCGATCAACGAAGTTAAAACTGACCAAGGCCAAGGCACTAACTCTGGACTCTCAAGGCTGGTACTTGCCCGCCTTAGCATTAGAGCCAGACCACGTACGCCGCTTCCACTTTTACATTGACAGCTAGACGCCTCCCTCAATCTTATATTTTCATTTTTGTGGGGTGTATTTGACCCATGTCACATTACACAATACGCACGATTTTCACACTCACATACTTTTATTTAAATTCTACCTGTTTAAGCTTTCATTTTATTCTTTGACTTTCGAAAGTAGCTTTTCTTCAGCTATGAAACGATATTCCTCCAAATTGAACTTTGTAGCATAAATGTAAAATAGATGTACAGCAGCCTTAAAAAAGGCGATTTTTTGTAATTTACATAATTTTTCTAAAACATTCTTTCCTCTTCTCTCTATTATACTAGTGAATTAAAAATCTTATATAATTTTATAATTTTTGCATTTTGTAGTTTTGTTTTGTATTTCAATGTACATGTCTTATTAATGTATATATATATATATATATATATATATATATATATATATATATATATATATATATATATATATATATATATATATATATATATATATATATATATATATTATTATTAAAATAACAAATTTCCAAAGTACAAAGAATTTGTATTATGTTAAAAAGAGCAATCAATTTCCAGTATTGAACATAATAAATTCAACGCTGTTTATTCTGTCTAGCAAACATTTTTCCATTCCAATATTTCATGGTTTAGGGATTTTATTTATTAGAATTCTTGCGTGACTTGATTTTGAATTCCTGGGATCGCAATAGAAAGACGTTTGATCTGTAGTTCAACAATGCAATGAGAGTTCAATTATATTCTTCCTTTTAAAGGTATTTTATGTTTATAAGCGGTTTATTTTACAAGAAGTATATAAATATTATAATAAAAGAGATTTTTAATAGCGAATGGCAAAGCTGGAAATGCGTACAGAAATACTTTAAGAAATATTTAAATAAATTTATAAAAAATGTAAAAGTTAGAGTAAAAAAAATATATAAATTTTTGCCACATCAGTTATTAAATGAAACATTGTTGAGGTTAATTATTACAAGCTTTTCAGAATTAGACAAATGACTTTTCTTTAGCATATTTCTGAAAATTGATGATGTTAATTATAATATCCTTTGCACAATATCCTACACAGAAAATATTTTTGCGCTAATGCTAAGCAGTACAAATCTAAACATCTACCAAAATTTTTCTTAATATTTTTAAACATACTAAATCACCAAAATTGTTAGCTTAAATAAGATTATAAGTGAAGATAAAATATTTATACTTTGATAAAATTAGAGTAATTAAATATAATAAAATTTGATTTAAAATACGAGAAAATTAGATAGAGAGAGAGAGAGAGATTGTAAGGTATAATTTTAACACACTTGATTTCAACTTTATATAATTGGAATCAGAAATACCGTTTTATACTCAACAACTTTTATAAGACCATTAATTTATTTCTGAAAATTGAAAAATTCCACTAAAAAATTCCACTTGTGAAATATCTTCAAATTCAAAATATAATATACCTATTAAAAATAATTGTTAAAACGCAAGGGATGCTTAAAAATACAACTTCAGATTTTTTCGCAATTTAAGAATAAAATTATATTGAATTTGGATTTAATGATTGTATTTTGACAATTTTTATAATTCTCAATTTTTTTTTAAATTAAAATATATATATATATTTTTTTTACATTTTCAGTGTATTTATTCACAGTTAAAATAAATTTTATACTTGAAATTCATTTTGAAATTAAAACTATATCAAATATAATCTAGGATAATAATTCAGAACCAACAAAATATATTTTTATTTTCCTTACATTACATATTACTAAATTGCACTTGAATGTTTATTGAATTAATACATTCTTCTAAGCAAATATTATATTTCATTTATGTACAAATGTAATGATTTTGGAAATGTCAATTTTTAATGCATGAGAAAAAACAAAATTTTTTGAAATATATGTATCGTACTGTGTCATACTCTTTGAAAAGTTTTTAAGTTCTCCTAATTTTTTTGCGGATAATTTTCTCAACCGTAGATATTTTTTTTATATTTTAACTAATTTATGATAATAAAGAAATAGTATTTAAAAATGTCACAATAGAGATGTATTTAAAAACTGTATTTTATATTTGCATACATGGATTCATATGCCTATTGTAACATTATGCATCGCCGTCCACCCTGTCTAGTTATCAGAGTGCCTGACTATGGATAAGGAGGTCCTGGGTTCGAATCACAGTTCAGGCATGAAAGTACTTTCTCTCTTTGTTTATCCTTTCCTTGTATGACTGAGTTGTGAATGGTTGCCTACCCTATAAACGAGTACCTATGTGTGTACTCAGGAAGTCGGACTGCACACCAAATTATGGTTTAGTTGAAAAAGTGGAGCAGCGCACCCCATAAGCCAGCCTTGCTGGCACAAAACAAGAACATCATTATGTGCCATATATGTTTTTCTCTGTAACACCATTAAAAAGAAGGAGGTAGTTTTATAATGGGATCTGAGAGGAAACTTTATTCTTATATACAAATTTTTAGGAAATATTCAGTGATATAGATATTTAAAGCGGATTCGCACACAAATTTTATAGTACCACTGTAATTAGTAAATGCTATTAGGCATTCAAAATAACCATCTTATAAGATATTGGGAATTTACCAATACATTTACATTAACTATTTTATAATCAAGATACATTGAGCTAAATCTAGAATTTCTACAGAAATTGAATTTCGTGTTGAGTCTCGTCAATTTTTTCAAATAAATGATACAAATTTTGTCTTGATAATTTGTTTGAAAAATGTTATTAACAACGTTAAAAATGCCAACACCTTTCTTCACTGATTATCTAATTTATCTTGCTGGTTGTTAGAATAAAAATATTAAGAACGAAGCAAAATTTTGTTAGAATTTGAAATCACGATAACAATATAAAGCATTTATTTCAATTTTATCAGTAAATTAAAATTTAAATATATGTTATAAAAATGTAGTTAAATAACTGCACTTAACGATATTTGTTGCATAAATTAATGAAAATAAGCATTTTACACTCAAAATTAAGGAATCGGAAAATAAATAAAATAAAATTGCAAAACTTTTTTGATTGTAATGAAAGAAATGAAGCAATAATTTTACTTGATAAAAGTAAAATTCGAGTTTTCATACAAGGAGTAAAAATATCCAAGTAAAATAGTAAAATGTATTACATTATGTACATATTTTTTACTAATTGTATTTTTACTAATTGTAATTGTATTTTATACTAAATGTACAAATTTTGTACTAAATTTGTGTTTAATTAAAATGTTATACACTGCTGGACAATTGCTAAGGACGGATCACAAATTGCAATGTAGCATAACATTAAGCGAGACATAAGGCCTAGTAGGATAAAATATAGTTGCTACAGTGTTCAGACATTAGAATAAAGAATATTTATTGTTCTGTGGAAAGTACAAAAGCTGTGAAACATCTGAAAGAAAAAAAAATGTTCATTTGATGCTGCATATGGAAAAATGGAACAATGCATCATAAAGTCCACAGGCACCTTGAAGAAAGGTATCAGTACGGGATTTGTCCACCGTGGAGTGTGATGCAACATTCCACACGTCGTATCATATTTTGCACAACATTATCCAACAGCTGTTGAGGCAATTTATCCCATTCCTCAGGGAGTGCGCGGATGAGGGTGTTCTTGTTTGTCGGAGGAAAGTTTCAACTAGCAACTTGCCTCCCCAAAGCATCCCACACATTTTCAATGGGGTTTAGATCTGGAGAACGTGATGGCCATACGAGGCATTGAATACCCTCGCTGTCTAGACAATCCTGAACAGCGAGTGTTCAATGACATTTTGCGTTGTCGTCCATAAAAACAAATTTATCACTGACAGCATCACGGAAAAGACGAACATGAGGAAGTAGAACTTCATTCATGTATCGTTGGTCCGTCATAGTCCCATTCGCAACCACATGTAGGGGCGTGCTGCCATTGATCATGATGCCGGCCCACACAATGACACTGCATGTCGGATATCGGTCCTTTACCTGGATATTTTCTGCACGATAAGCAGTACCACTCTCGCGCCAGATCAGTTGGCGTCAACAATCCGATAACAGACTGAACCTACTCTCAACTGAGAAAAGTACGCATGCTCTGTCCTGTTCATTCCAATTGCGATGCTCACGACACCATTGCAAACGGGCAGTACGGTGCTGTCTGGTCAATGGGACACACACAACAGGTCTGCGGGCGTACAGTCCTCCTTCCCTCAAACGTCTGGCAACAGTTTTTCGGGAGATCTGCTTTCCTGAGCAGCAAGAAACTGATTTACCATCTGCTGAGCTGTGGTGCGCCTGTTCCTTTTTGCTGATAAGACGATATATCTGTCTTCTGCAGGCGTCGTACTTTTAACACGACCTCCTTCGTGCCGCCTACTACACATTCCAGTAGTTTTAATGACTTCCACAGCCGTGAAACAACGCTGTGAGCGATGTCGAACTCCCTGGCAACATCTGTTATTTTTCGCCCTTCTTCGATCTTTCCAATAATTCGGCCACGCATAAAATCATCTAAGTGATGTCGGAAAGACATGCCAAAAATTTCAAGTTCGTCTATTAAATCTTTCCTGTAAAACTTTTACTTGAAACAACAACTGTCCACACGCGTCAAAACCTTTAAAGCCCTTATGAACGCTATCACCTGATGAACAGAGGTGGAAAAAAATTTGCATACGCATACTTCTTACTATATCCCACTTTTATTCTAATTTTCCACATTTTTCTTCCTTTCATTTTGTGGTTGCTATGGATGATAGCGTTATCCGTCCTTAGCAATTGTCCAGCAGTGTATATATACTATGCTATCAACACAATTAATCTACATTACTTTCCATAGGTTCTGCACGTGGAAAAAATTTCTCATAACTCAAACATTCCTGCTTAGATGTTTACCCCAAAATATATTATTTTTAACACCTTAGTTACTTATTGTACGTGCATTTGTATAAAATTCACAAGCACAAGCAAATATTAGATAAATGAATAGAGCACAAGCGAATAGTAGTATTTACATGGAAATTACACAATTTGATGAGAGATTTTTATTTATATTTTGTTCTTTTCCTCACGTGAGGCAAGGAGAAAGACTGCAATAACTACTGTACAAAGAATTATTTTGGCCTTCTTTGCAAGAGCAATGATTTTAGCATTTTGCTCTATAAAGTACGAAAGTTTAAATCTGAACTAAGTAACTCTAATGATTTTGATATGCAAACATGAATTGATACAAGATTTTATATATTTATACATACAGATACATTTTAAACAAGATTTGATGTAGGGAAGATCTATCTATCTATCTGTCTGTCTGTGTCTACCTACCTACGAATGTATGTATGTGTACATATACAGCATACATACTGATTTTTGTAAATCACATATTTTACCTTCTTTTGTTTAATAATGAAATTGATCAACTATTTTTTCTATGTCTCATCCACATTAAAATAAAAAAATTTCGAAAATAATTAACGTTTCAAAATTAATCCCCTAAATGAGATAATGTCATTTAATATAAACAACTAGGCATATTGCTTTCCTACAAATCAATTACACATTTATTAACAGTTATTGAAAACAATGAATATATTTAAATTTATGAAAAATACAAAATAACCTTTGTAGTTTTAGTATTCAAAGAATAATAAGCTAGTGATATTAGATACTATATGAATGCGGATAAATTGTATCGAATAAAAATAAAATGCTGCCTCTAGTATTAACACCGCAGTTATTTCAAACTTGTTATTATCAAAAATACTACATACTTTGCGATTGCAGATTTTTAAATTTGGAACAATAGTTAATTGACATATTTACTCTTAAATAACCTGACGTGTATGCATTGCTAGGTTTGGATAGATTTATCCAAACCCCTAGTTTTAGACATATTTATCCAAACTTAGGGATTCCTAGATTCAGATAGATATTATATTATTATTAACAACCATTTTCTGCACTCGAGGGTTAACTTAACCAAAATCTGTAATTAAAAATGTATCCCTTACCACACTACATACAGCAACATCTAAAGTAGAAATCAAACTTAAGAATTGTTGTTCTGAGGGTTAGAGTGGTAATCATTCAGACGCGAATGTCACATATTTCTAGCAATATGATAAAGGATTTCTAGGGGCACTAAATATGATATAAAAAATTAAACCTCATTATTTGATACAAATTACTATTTAATTTCTTAAAACAGATTTTAATTAAAACGTAAAGGGTTACAAAATATTCGAGTATAAATTTTATAATAAATGTCAATCCAATCAAACAAAATGATTAAATAAATAATTTTGTGCAAAAACGTAAAAGATAAAATGTTTCTATCGCTGCAATTTTTGTAAAAATATTTTCTTACAAAATTTCATTTTAACAATTATTTTTTCCTCTAAAAGAAGTGGGAGGAAATGTTAAATGATACGATTAAAAGAAATATCGTGATTTAAGAAAAAGTTATGAATTTTATTTTAAAATATTAACTTTTTTTAAACACAAGTTGTAGAATTTAAAGTTTGTGGATTTGGTACTACATTAATTAACAATAAAAAAATCATAGAGACTTTAAATTCTACAGCTTGTAATAATTATTCAAAAATTATTAAAGACCCTACAAGAAATTCATATTAATGACAATATATAATATTTTGAAAATACTGTGATTTTACTAGTACTTTTTGTCTCACAAC
Organism: Latrodectus hesperus; assembly: GCA_037975125.1. Taxonomy (NCBI): domain Eukaryota; kingdom Metazoa; phylum Arthropoda; class Arachnida; order Araneae; family Theridiidae; genus Latrodectus; species Latrodectus hesperus. The sequence continues at coordinate 2,988,805 of JAJQOW010000014.1, forward strand.
ACCCTTGAAACATTCTATGTTTTCTAAATCTATTCTATGATTAGGACTCCTAAAAGAAATCGTTATTATATTCCTTTTCATCAAAATACATAAGTTTCAAACTGTTTTAGATCATTATGATTGGATTTAAAATTGAAAAAACAGAAAATTTTAACTGATATATTAGTTACAAATTTCTGTGTTACTTATTCGATAGATGAAAAGAATTTTTTATTATTTGTTTCTTGAAAAAAAGGAAAACAATGAGGTTAAAGTGCAGATAATTTATCAGTTGTTTCAGCTTTCAATTAAAATTAAAAAAAAAAGATGTTTTAGCCCTTCCTTTTAAACCTAACTCAATATTTTTTCACATTATTTTTCTCTTAATAGAGTACTTATAGTAATAAATACAGTCTCTCTCCTTCTTAAACATAATATTTAGATGACGAAATTCAGTTGAAAATATAAATATTGTATGAAACAGAGTCAGTTTAACTATCAGGATATGTATTACTAATACTATATTTACGTGAATTTTTAATTATATATAGTTACTTTAGATATATCTCTCAGGATATGAAACAAGAAATTCATTCTCTAGCATCTAGAATTCATTCTATAAAATCATTCTCGTCTCATCTATCTCTTTATCTATAAAGATCAGAGAATAATTACCTTCTATTATAGTTCAAGAGGCATTGCTTATGCTTTTGCTAATTGTGATTGAAAGATATGGATTAAAAATATACATAAAGCATAAATTCATTTCGATGAAAATGTGAGATATATGTTCCCAATAATCTTATCAGCTATTACTTTATCAATGGTTTCATTTATGACTAGTAATTATTATCTTTCCAGATAATATGTTAAACTTTCATTAACTTTATGATTGAAATTACATGGGATACTATATATTCAATTTTAATGACGTTAAATTAAATTATTTTCCCAATAAGTACTAGTTAAACAATTTGCATTAATTGCATTCTTTTTATGTATATTTTGAATTCCAGATTTTTTAGAACAATAAACATTTTTAAAATTATCATTTGATCCAATTTGAGAGATCTTATCAAAAAATGAAAACGTTAAGCGGTATTTCAATTCTTATTAGAAATTTTGCAGAAAGAAATTACCTTCACCTTATTTCCAATTATTTCTTTTGAAAGAAATATTTGAAAAGGTATTTCGTGATTGATTAAAATTATATTGAAGTGAAATTGTAACACCCTTCAAATTAAGGGCATTGGAGAATCACAAATGACTTTGAAAAAACATGCCGAAAGGAATTATTTGAGAACGATTTTTATATTTTTACATATATAGTAACTGACTTAAGCAAAACATATAAGGTACACTAATAAGTAATATCCCATTAATTGTAAGTTAAATGGTTGTCTCTGTTTCAGTTTTTGGTGATTGTGATGTCAAATGATGAGAAATATCAGATGCTTTTATTTTTTAAAGTAGTATGAATTTGGTATGAAGTTATAAATATATTGTTACAAAAAAGAAATAAATTTATTAAAATTTTTTATCGTTAATCTGAGCAAATTTAACATTTTTTTATTTTGTATACTTATTTTAATTAAGTTAATTTATGTACTTTATAATTTAGTTAAATTGAGTTTCTAGTATTGTAATCAGTATAATAGTTTCAAAAATATGCATTTTTATAATTCATATTAAAAAAAATTGCGATTTTAAACTAATAATATACAATAATCTTAAATGAATATCTCAACACAGTAATTCATGCATGAAAATCTCAGATACGTAAGTAGCACCAGAGAAAAATTTATTAAAATAGCAAAATAGAATGTAGATAACTCATTTTTCCTGTAGTCCGATTTTCAAATGTTTTATTGAAACGAATTCTACAGCTTAGCATAAATGATATAAACATAATTTAAAGTATTTTATTAAATGCTGAATGAAGTTAAAGATATGAATATGAATTTAAAAATACGTTTGTTGAATAATACATTGTTAATATGAAGGTTTGACTAGTTTTCACGAAATGCATATTTTAAATGTTGCATACACATTTAAACAATACTAAGAGATGCATCATAATAAAAGAAAGCATTCTATGACACTGAAAGATAAAACTATAGGAAATATAAATTTAAAAAATATGCCTTTAGATAATATTAATAAAAGCAATTGACTGATTCTTAAAACTTATATTTTCAAAGCTATTATATGAAGCTTAATTAGAAATGTAAAATAACAAAAGAAAGCACACTCTAGATACTCAAAGATAACTCTAAAGATAATACGCCTTTGCAAATCCGTTCAAATTATAACGTTATTATAAACAGATTATAAATACATTCAAAAATTTATGTTCTTAAAATTATATAAGAATATAGGGTACTTACGTATTATCGCAACCATGCCAACCTCCAGGATAACTTGCCAAATTGGCAACCCCAATGTCACACTCATCTAAGGCGCTGAATTGGCAACCATGTGCTTCTTTTCAAATTTTCCCGCTTGCCACCTTTCTCAGCCTAACTGTTCTTTGAAAATGGCAATGTCTAATATTAAAATGCGAATCTGGGATTTACCAAAAAAAGATACCGTTACACTTTTACAGAAAAACAACATTTCACCAGATGTTAGGAAATGTACCAACTCTCACCCGATAAGGCTTTACTTTGGAAAACAGATTTTTTGGGAGTGCAAAGTTGCAACTTGTAATCAACACGCGGAAATAAGAAGTGGTAATTGGTTGGAGGGAAGCCGTATTCCGTTATTAACAGCAGTAAGATTCATGTATTGCTGGTGAAAAGAATTAACATCAGTCAAATTTTGTGACAAAGAACTTAATTTAGCAGACAAAACAGTCATAGACTGGAATAATTATATGAGAGAGATTTGTGTTCTCCACACATGGAATGCAAAGAAAGAATGAAAATAGGTGGACCTGGCCGCATTATGGAAATAGATGAAAGCTTTTTCACAAAAAGGAAAAATAATTCGGGTCGAATATTGCCAGAGCAATGAATTTTCGGTGGCGTCTGTCGAGAGACCAAACAAGCATTTTTAACAACCGTTCTTGATAGAACTGCAGTCACGCTTTTCAAGAAACTTGTCGAAAACATTGAGGAAGGGAGTACCCTTTATTCTAACAGTTGGAGAGCGTATCAGACTGATCAACAAGGCAATCGCTGGATTTAATCATTAAAGAGTAAATCACAAATTTAATTTTGTCGACCCCGAAACGGGTGTGACTACCCAAAGAATGTGGGGTTCCGCGAAATGGAGGAACAAGAGACAACGTGGTACAACAAGACACTATCTTGAGTCTTACTTGACAGAATTCATATGGCGACAAAACCAAGAAAAGGATAAAAAAAATTGTTTTGATTCTATTCTAAAAACCATTTTGCAATATCTTCCACCAAAACGTAATTGATATATAGTCAAATAAAGGTATAAATTATACAGATAAAAATTACTTATTATTTTTCTTCTTATATTAATTTTTTCTTTCGTACTGTTTCTGTCTCATTGTACTTTTCAACTACGCACTCCATGTTCCGTCAGCATTTTCCATTTTTAGAATTGGCCCGGTCTTATATAATGCCGCCAATATGGTTGCGATAATACGTAAGTATCGAATATAGTTAAAGATTTATAATAATAAAACACTTTAAGCTAGTCTAAGATAAAATTAAAGGAAATACGAATTTACAAATCCGTTTGTAAGGTAATAAGATGTTAAAATCAATATGATTGGTTTTTTTTTTAAAAAATTTGTTTCCAAAGTAATTACGGGTAACATAATCGGAATTGTTTAGTAATGAGAATAATACCCCGTACGCATTGCCATTTTTAAATCAGTCTAAATTCTAAATCTAATTTAACTTAAACACTACACCGAAAACAGTGTTCGCACTGCCACACAGTCAAATCTGATTTAAGAAACTTTGTTTTTGTTCAAAACCTTATTTATTGCTTGTTATTATTAATTGTATAATATCTTCAAGTTATTTTTATATTTGAGTACATTTATTAAACATTTACTGACCAAAATGACATTAATTAAGATTATGATATTTCAAATGAGGATACGAAACCAAAGAATGTCGTTGACAAATCTATTTCTCCTCAAACTTTATGTAATGCCAGTAATCCTTTGAACCTGGAAGATCGCATGGCACTAATACCATCAGAGATCTCTTCCATTACTAAACAACTTACTTCTAAAACCTGGGCTGACCCGCCTGCTCACCCTTGGCACTTTCAAAGACATCCTGGAGTGGCCACAGCATTTAAGGGCTCCAGAGTACATCAGACGACACTGTCTCGACTTTCTATTGGCCACTTGAAGTACATGATCTTTGAGGACGGTGAAAGATAATACCCATCATGCCGCAAGTGTGACAATGCCCCGTTTTGCCCTCAACACATCTTGAAGTGCTTGGGGTTTTCTCGTGAGGAGGCTGTGAAAAGTCCACAAGTTTGGACTTTTTGGCTGTCTATGATCTCATGGATCTGGTGTAGTGGAACTAGACCAGATGGGGATTAGTCCCACCACCACTTTATCTAATTTTTTATGCTTATTTGATCGTTTTATAAATATCATATAAGCATAAAAGCTATTTTTACTATTTACTATTTACTATAAAATTTACTATTTACTATATACTATTTACTATAAAAACTATTTTTACTATTATAAAACATGTTGCTATTTTTTAAAATTTTGCATTTCTTGTAATTATTTTGATTGATTTCAGACATTTCAACAAACACTGACAACAAGATAGCAGAAAACAAGATGGCACTAAATCACTTGAAATTTATTTAAACCAGTTTCTAAACTGATTTAAGATAAAGCTGTTAGAACTGATTTAAATTACAAGTTGCCACTGCAAGAAAGTTCTGTGGAGATTTAAACGCGTTTAAAAGTGCATTGTGAAGAGGGTATAAAAAAGTAAGCACCCTAAGATTTTTTTCTTTATAAATGTTTGATTACACAAGGAATCTTCCACATAAAAAAGTATCCAATATCCACAATCTAAGTTTATAACCAAAATCATAATTACTAAAGCGATAAGCTTGTACTTCATTGGCTTACACATGCGGGTAACACTGATTTACCCTTACTCACAGAATCATTATAATCCCTGGATTCCATGCCTTGAGATTTATTTTTACGGGATAATATCAAGCATCTCCATTGACAAAAACATTAAGGAACTTAAAAGCTTTACCAGTTCTCCATTAAGAATAGTTAACAGCGTAAGATTTCACAATGTATGGAATGGATTTGATCTGTGAGCGGATAGTCATTCTGTTTGAGTAAGGTTAACGCATCATATGTTGTAAGTGAAAAATAATGTATTTTATACGACTGAAAAATTACATAATTTTAATTATTGAAAAATAAGATAAAACATGTTCATAATTTTCGGGAGCTACCAACTATTTTAATAATTTTGAAATAATAATTTAAAAAAAATTCCTGTTTCACTTTGAATAATAATTTTTTCATTTCACTAAATTTTTTTCAAGTGAGTGCAGCCGAAAACAACAAATAAAAAGTAATTTTTCACAAATATTTTTTCTTTAAATGAAGTTTGCTCTTTAGGTAAACAAGTTCGTGATTCTTTGTCGAAATGCCAATTTCTGTGTTGTGTTCACAGTTCACATTGCGAGTTTAATTTATGGTAATCTCAAAATACTAATCAACTCAGTATATTGAGTAAATGTAACAATTTCTTCATTACTGACACTTTCAACATCATTCTTGTCTCTATAAGCCTTTCGATGCCTGTTATGGTATTGAAGTGCTTATTTCGATGAATTCAAATATTTATTGTAGAAAAATGGAAATAAGTGTTTAAATAAAAAAAATTACAACGTTTTTTTATAGGAATTTCTTTTGCAATCTTTCTTGATTTGGTTTATTTTGTTTTAACCGGGCTTTCCAAATACGCTTCAATTTATTTTATATTACAGTTAGGGTTATAGAAAGAGTGCTATATTATTTCTTCCTATTTTTAATTTGAACTATAACAATATGTTATCATTCACTTGTATTTGGAACTTTTATTCATGACTTGAAATTCATTAAAGTTGAAATAAACTGTTGCTATATGAAGTAAGTAATAAGTTATATTTTATATTATATAAATTTCTTTCTTTAATATGGAAAGTCTAAAGAAGAGAGATAAATGCAAACATTTCAAATTTTACAGTTTTATCCATTAATTAATTTTTTTGGAAAAAAATGGGATTTGTTCTGAAAATTCTGCATTCATCTGATTCTGCATTCTTCAACTTAGCTTAAGGAACAATGGCTGTTCTGGTTTTCGATTTTGGTTTTTTTTTATTTTGCAGTAGTTGGTTTTTTATTTTTTATTTTGCATTTAGTTGGGAAAATTATGGATGTGTTTGTTGTTATTCAGACTTCACTTTAAACTATAGATATCATTTGAATTGGCCATCGAACTTGAAAAGGAACCGTGAAACGAACACCAAATTGATTAACTGAACTTCAAATGATTATTTCACACACACACAAAGGAAAAGTTTAAAACATTAACTTTTTTTTTAAAATTACTACTAACATTTACATAAAAATTTTTAAGTAAACTTCGGTGAAAATATGGTTTGGGTCCCCTGTTTGGCACATTTTCAAAAACTCGCCAACTGGAGCGTTTTTGGGTGTTGTCTCGCGGATTTGAATGTTCCGAGAGACACTACGCAAAAACGTCGTTTCTATGTTGACGAAACCGAAATCCGTGTTTTTAACGAATTTCACTGTTGGTATGGCAACGAAAACAAAAACAATGGTTTTTTTACGAATTGTATAACAAAAAATACACTACAATATGGAGAAAAATTATCATATTTTTGAAAATAAATAAATAAAAATACACAGAAACAATTAAATAACTTACTTACTACCTCCAGAGCAAATCCAACGGTAATAAAAAGTCGTGCATCAAATTTTAAATTGTACAGTTATTTCAAAATCAAAATAATTAGCGACCAATAGGAATACTGAAACAAAAGAGTATGTTAATGAGCATGTGCCACAAGGAGTGTGTTTAGGATGAAATAGCTAGGGTTACCACGCTTGGCGCGTCTATCACCCGTATGGCAAGAAAATGGTACCCAAACCACAGATTAACCTAAACTTCTTTACAGAAAAGGTAGAAACACAGCTTGTCCAACGCAATGAAAATTTATTTGTTAAGAAAAGAATAAAGATAAAGACAAGGTTAAAGTTAAGTTTTATAGTTGAAGTAGAAGTAACAATTGTTACATGCAGGAATTTATTTTTAATATTTTCTCTCTGAAATTTATGAAATAATAATGTAAAGTAGAAAAAATGCTATTAATATGTGTTAATATGACACTCGGGACAATTGAAAATCGAGAACTTTGAGATCAAAATGATTAATATATACTAAATAAATAATTATTCTTTACTCTGATTATTTATTGGGAAAAATTATTTTAATGAATCATATTTTCTAATTAAAATTTTATTTACATTGATGGCAGAGATATATTAAAACTTATTTAATTTAAAAAAATGTATAATTTACAATAAATATTTATACTGAGCATTTAATTTTAAAAAAGAAATAATTTTCTACACTTTTGTCATAACTAAATTTCCTAAAAACTCTTTCTCAAGGAAATTACAAATTTATAATTTTTATAAAGAGTAATTTAAAGCAACAGCAATCCAAAATTCAAAATTAGTATGTTTCTAATCACATCACTATCTGGCACAATTTCTAATAAATTTTTATTTATTGCTTTTTAATTTTCACATTTTTCCAAGTTCCAATTAATTAGATATTGTTCTCATATGACTTTATTTTTTAATCGAATTGTTCTTCGGGTTTTGATTAATTCAAAAATTCCTCAAAACCGAAAATTTATAAAAAAAAAGTGTTTTCAGAAATTCTGTTAAAAAATTTATAAAATTTTGTGCAGTCGTTTTGTTAAATGCAACTTTATAATTTTATTAAATGTGATGAAATTAATAATTTACTTGTGGATAATAAGCACTTTGAAATTCAGAGTTTATTTATTGAGATAAAACTAATCTTTTTCTATATTTTATCCTTTAATAAGTTGGATTATTTGCTATTTTACGAGCTCACTTTTCGCCAAAAGAGCAAATTCAACCGATATTTAAAATGGATTTTGAACAACTTTAAAAGTGTATCAACTTTTACTTGTCTACCTTTAATGTTTGTAGTTTACCTTTAATTACTGTAGTGGTAATCGTTTACTTTCAACCAGGCTTATAATTAATAATTTTCAGAATATTATGTTTTAAAATACATCAACTCAATTTTTATTAAATTTCATCATTAACATACGGTATTGTTAAAAGCTGGATTTAAAATTTTCCCTCCATTTTGTTTCAATATTTATATAAATATTTTTTAATCCAGTGTAGCAAATAATTAACAAGTTATTTAGTATTAGATGTATAAATATAATTTCGTACAAAATTAAAGTTGTTTTTATTTTTTAAGTTTTCTTCTTTCACGATTATGTAGCTTTAATGAAAAGATATGGATTCAGAAAAGCAGCTATTAAGCTGTCTCCATAACAAATATTTGTTTTGTAAAATAGTGGAAAGTTATCGTTATGCACACGTTTCTCTTTTAAATTATCAGGAGTTCAATGGCGTAAAAAATGCATAAACAAAGTATGCATTAAAATATGAATTAATTTAAATTATCGGAAACAAAAATGAATTTAAAAATATACTGACATGCATTATGAAAAACAAAAAAATTTATTTTAAAATGAACTACAAATTATTTTTAATTTAATAAAAAACCATTTATAAAATATATATATATATATATATATATATATATATATATATATATATATATATATATATATATATATATATATATATATATATATATATATATATATATATATATATATATATATATATATATATATATATATATATATATATATAAAGAAATACTAGATTTTCTACCATCTAGTTTTGTTGACAAACAATGAAATATTTGCTTGTAAACATTGAAAAAAAGCCGTGTCATTGGCAGTAAAATTTTTTACAGAATTTGCTATAAAGTATAACAGCTGTACTAATCTAGAAACTTTACAAAACTTCATAAAATTGGAGGATAAAAGAGAGGACAACAATAATAAAATTTTACGAGAAAAGAAAGAAAGTAAAAAGAATACTTTTCAAAAATCTATTCTCACAAAAGATGAAGAATTTTAGAGTAAAGTAGTTTTGCTGACGAGAGTATATTGAAGTGCACGAATAACACGTAGTTCAAAAGAAAAAATAAATGGAATAAATTATAGAAAGCTAAGTCTTAATTTTATAATGTAAAGGAAATTTATTTCAGAAATCTAATCCTCCTTTTAAAGAGAAAATTAATTTAAAATCTATGTTTTAAATTTAAACAATAATTTAAGAAAATATAAAAAAATTTTCTTGGTAACTTTATGAATATATAACAAACGAAATCAAACATTTGTATAATCTTTATAAGATATAATAAAATTATATTTTGATATTTAACATAAATTAGCATTTTATCATTGGAGAAATACATTTATGAATTCGAAATCAATTTATCTTTTTAGCATTTTTAATGAGCTCCAGTGGCTCAGTAGCTTCACGCCGCTTCCCGTAAGCTCAGCAAAGTGAAGCATCATTTGCCGCGGGCAGTGGTTGGGACCCTCCCACGGTGTACTCTCCTTCACTGGGTTGCTGGAGCTCTGAGGGTTGGAGACGGATCCACGTTAATATGTGACATCCAAAGTCCTTCCGCTGGTGTGGCGTGGATATGGATAAGAGGTTGCCAGCTCAGGTTTGGCCTCATCACCTGACCATGGTTCAAAATGACAAGGCACCTTAAAAAGAGCAAAGTCATACTTTCACCTTCGTGGAGCTCTGATCCAAACGAAAGACGCTCTCTGTCGACTTAATTCGCATTGCCAAGGCATAGCGAGCTTAGCTTGTTCAAGTGTCATAAGCAACAACAACAGAATTTTTAATGGAAAAAAAAAAAACTGATTATTGAAATGTGATGCAGTAAAATTCTACCTCATTTTAAAGAAACATGTTTGCATTTGTTGGAGGATGTGTAACACCTTTCAAGTAAATTACTTAGAAAGAAATCATCTTTACATGCATTTTTTTATTATATAAAACTTTAAATCATATGAAAATTTTCAAAAATACTTCAAAATCAAAAGTTTAAATATAATAATTGATTTTTTACAATGATTCGATATTGTTACTTCACAGTGGAATTCAAATTCATTAAAATTACTTGCATTCACTTCAGTTCAGAAACTTCTGTAAAGAATGCATTTAAAAGTACAGTTTTTGGGTTGAAATTTGTTTGTCATTTCTAAGTTATATATTAAGGACCTTTTGGAAATAAAATTTAAATATGAATAAAATAAAAATGTTAAAAAACTTTTGCATAAATTTAGCTATTAATTTCTTTAGGTTAATTGTGGATTGTCTGGAATTATAATGTGGAGTATTTTATTTATTATGTTTTTGAAATCTCTGGAAATTTGAAGATGTCTGTCCCATTTATTATTTTTTCAGGGAAGTTTATGCTTTCATATACAAAAATAAATCTTAACAAAATGTCAGAAAGGAATCTCACATAGTCCATTTGTGTTTTATCACACTTGAGATTTTACCTTTAAAGAAAATTTTCGGCAATAAAGGGTAGTCATAAAAAGTTGTCAAAAACGTTTAGATTTTGAAATTGAAACGCGTGAATCATTTGTATGAGAAGAAAATTTATGAAAAATCTCTAAAGTAGTTTAGAAGTAGATGAAATTTTCACTATTTCTGATATTTTAAAGTAAATTAAAAGTAGAAAATTTCAAATATACACTTCAATTCTGACTATATTAATTATGTATTATGCGTGAAAAATGCATGTTTCTATTATATGTATAAATACAGAAATCGTTATTATTAAAGTTCATCATTATATTAATTAAAAAAATAAATTCGTAAGACATTTTCTTTAATAGAAAACACACAATTATTCGATATTAAAGAAAGAAAAAATTCTAATCGAATGATATCTCAAAAGAGTGAATACACAAGAAAAATGAGTAATACTATGCATGTTCTGATAAATTTATAAAAAGTTGATTTCAACTAAATTATTTTGTGAAGCATACATAATGTGAATTTCTTCTCCTCAGAACTACATAATAAAAGTACTTCGTAAAATTATTTCGAAATAAAGGTGTTCATATTTTTTAAATAAAATAAATATCTTTTGCTCATTATCAAAAATTTTAGCCACGATTTGCAATGAATGAGGCAATATTACAAAAAACATGTTAAAATGAGATGATTTCTCATGTCATAACACATTTTTTGTAATGTGTAATGTTCTGTTTATAATAATAATATGTAATAATAATTTATATATATAATAATAATAAATATATAATAATAATCTTCTGTTGCGATTCAGAGTTCTAGACCACTTTCTGAAAGATTTTCCTGAAACAAAACTAGTAGCACGCGTTGTACATTTTCCTTACAATGATAGTCTTTTAAATTTTTCCTATATTTTATGTTTCCTTGTTTATGTCTATGTTTCCTACATTACAAAAAGTTCAAAGATTGCAAGTTAAGATAAAGCACAAGAATAGAACGATAGAGTTTGAGTATTTGTTCTTAAAATTAATTCTAGTACTGTTTTTTAAAGATCTAAATGGATCTACAAATGAAGAATAAAATAATTTCAATTTATTTAAGATTAAGTTAGTGAAATAGATAAAAGCATTTTATATGATTATTAAGGAATCTTCAAATAAATACTTAATAAATGATATAAAAATTAAGTGAATACATAATTCTTATTTTTAACAGATTAATTTTGAAAGACGTAATTGTTATCACACAAAAATTATCTTCAAACAAGGGGATTTTTCGATTGCTTATTTCGCACGTATGAATTTAGTAATTATTGCAATGTGAACAATTGCAAGAAAATAATAATCAACTCTGAAGAAGTTTCAACAAAGGTGAAAAAAAAGTTTAATGTAAATGTGAAATTTATTTTAAAAAATGAAATTCTCACAGTAAGTTGGCAAAAATAATCTTCCATTTCTAAGATCTAGCCTATTCAGCTTTCTTAAAAGTAATAGCCATACGAACTGTGAAAAAAGCAGTTTGACTATTTTATGTAGTCTTGATAAAAATTCTCAGCTTTTCTTCAATGTTTTGATTACATGGCAATAAAAAATTAAATTTTAACAAATTATCTGGAATTATGAATGATAATTGATACAAGGCATTTCATAAAAAAGAAATAAAAAGGAAAACAAAATAGGTTTACAATTCGATTTATCGTAAGCTTCAATCATGTCTTTATTAAAGAATATACATTTTTTGCAATTTTTATATAAAGTTATATTAAACTTTACTTACTAGTTTTAGTTTAAAAGAGAAATAAGACTGAAAAGAATTTTTTTAATTTTCTATCACAGAACATATTAATTTTAAATAAATAAAAACTTTCCTAAAAACACAAGGAGATTTTCGCTTATATATTGGTACTTCCATAATAAACAAAGATAATTTTAGTTTTATTAAGCAACGGAAAAGAAAGCGTAAAATAAAGTTAGCATAAAGTATTTTATATACCAGAAATATTTTACAATGAATAGTTTCAATTAAGATTTCCTTAAACTCATCTTTCCTTTTGTGCTACAAAAATATAATGAAGTTCACATTTGTTTTCCTATTGTGTTTTTTTTACAACTCTAAATGTAAATTAATCATAGAAAAATTGTAATGAGCTAAATATTTACATTTAAAGTGATAGAGATATAGAATTCTTAAAATTCAACATTAAGAATAATGAAAACAATATATCAGTCCATATTATTCTGCAAAAAAAAAAAGAAAAAAAAGCAATTTACAATGAAATTAAGGGTGCACGGAACATTGAAAGTGAGAAATTTTAATTTTAATGTAAAAAACGCAAATTTTTTTAAAATGAAAAAAAATATTTTTTTATTAAACTCATAAGTTTATAATTCTTAACATGATAATTTTTTAAATGTTTTTAAGAAAATATTTATATTTTTATGTTTCATCATAATCACTAAAAAATCTGTTGAGAAAATTTTAACATGATCCTAAAACAATGATGTACATCAAAATTAAGTGTGCCTTATTTTTTTCTCCTTGTCTTAATTACTAAAAAAAAAAAAAAAAAAAAAACATTTCCCTACATTTTACTGCTGTTTTTCCAAAAACTATCTTATTTCCGCAAAGAAAGTTTTATAAAAATGCAATGATTTGATATTTTTTAAAATCCTCAGTTAAAATATGTGTTCTTAACTAAACAAAAGCCGAGAAAAAATTCGAAGCTCTAAATAAAGAAAAATTAAAACGCAAGGAATGATTCCAAATTGATAAAATTACTAAACTTTGAAACAGAAAAAAAAAAATGCAAATAAAATTTTTTAAATTATTTTTTTTAATTTTAACTTATAATTTTATAGATTGATCTCTTTGTGATCCATACTTAAGCTAGTAAATTCTTGTTTGGAACATATTTATATAAAATGTAAGCATATGAATTCAAATAATTGATTTATGTTTTTGCCAATTTCAACGTCCCTTGTGAATTTAATGGGAAAAATACTGTAGGAAACTGTCCTGTAACTTCTGTTTCGCTATATTATAGAAAGCACGGTTTTACCACTAATCCAGAACAGATTCCTCACCGCTCATTAATATGAAAATTTGAAGAAGCTAACGCATTTGAAACGTTTACCATTATTACATTTCAAATTAAGTGTTCATAAATCAAAAGATTTATGAACATTTAATTTGAAATGTAACAACAAGCTAGTCAAATGGTATTAAAATCATACTTGTAGGAATCTATGGGTTTGAATTTTAAATTTTGTCAATTTTAGATCTCAATTAAATCTATCTGAAAATAGTTTTAAGACGGATGTTAGTTTTTTAATTCTTGGAAAAATTTTCTAATTTTTTTTTAAAGAGAAAATTATTATTTCAAAAATAATAATCTTATTATTTAAAAATACAGCTAGAAAAATTATTTGTAGAGAAAGTGCCAAAACAATTTTAAATGGGAACCTAAAATTTAATTCCTGCATTGAAAAAAGTATAAGAAAATACGATACATAACAAAAGTGCTATGCAATGACAAATATGTATCAAAGACTTTGCAGAGTTACTTATCTCATATTTTTCGAATTTTTTATTTCAAAATCCATAATAATTTAATGTCAGTTACAAAGATTATATAACATTGTGATTTTTGAAGTAGTTTTTATACTTGTGTAATTATAGAAATTCATTTTAAAAATAGCACCAGTGAAGTACAAAACAATTGAAGACAACTGTGGATTGAGGAACTTTTATTAAAATTTGAATAAATAAAAAAGGATGACTTTTTTTATTTCAACGCATTTTTTAGAGCTTATACAAGTTACACAAGATAATCAGAATCTGTGTAAATTATATTAAAGCAGAAATGCAAGACAATGCATTATTCAAACCATATATTACAAACGTTGAAGAACACCCAGTCTCATTGGGATAAACTACATAGAGAATAAAATAATTTTTAATTGTTAAATTATAAAAGAAAATCCACTTCCTGTAAAATTAATAAAAATAAATTCATCATCAACATTGGCACGACAGCCCTTTGTGGGCCCTGGGTCTTCTTCAAAAGTCTCTTCCATTCCGCCTCTTTTCCAGAAATCGACCTCCAGTTCTTGACTTTAAGTATGTTGAAGTCTTCAATAAAATAAATTAATTGGATAAAAAAGGTTAATGTGTATAAAATGTTAATGTATACATAAAATTAAAATATTCATCAGATTTTTAATATTTAACAAAATTTAGAAAAACAGCACTTAATTTGAAAATAAAATACAAAAATATATCACCTAAATTTACTAGTGAATTATCATATAGTTTCTATTATTAGTAAAATTAAATGTTTTACGAGAAAAGGGACTGAAGAAAATAAATAGATATTTGAATGAAAATGACAAAAATCTATTGCCTAATTTATTTAATTTTAATACCTACATAAAATAGTTATCTTTCGTAATAATCTCATGATCAATAAAATCTCTTATACTTTTTATAACGCTATAAATCTTATTTTCAGTAATGTAATGTTGTATCAGTTATACACAAAAACTTCTGCTAAAATAATGACGGATTTTAAGTCTTTTATTATCACGCAATATTAGACAACAAGAGTAAAAAATAAATTACTTTTATAGTTTTTGAGGTTAGAGCACAACTCGCTCGATTTAACACCTATTACACAAAACTGTTACGAGTTTTCCTTAAAAAAAATTCATTTTTCTTTATTTAATTTAGTATAAAAAAGTGTTGGAGTAACTTTGAAGAACCCGAAGGTCCTGTGGTCGGCGTGCAGTTGCCATGACGACGGCACATGAAGCAACGTGAAAGGCAAGTCATGTGACTTTAGCACTAGCAATCGCTTCATCAGGCGACGGATTTCATCGCCATTTCTCGCGCCTATTTCACCAAAGCAGCTAATGAAGACGATGGCGTGTAATCCCTTTCAATCTCGTAATTTATGCGCGCGGTAAGGGTGTTCTTGAAAGGAAATCATCTTCACATATGATTCGTAGATTTCTCTAAGGAATGTGGGAGGTAAATGAAGGGGATGCAAACGTCATTTGTGAAAATGAGCTATAAAGGGATTGTTAATTGAATGTGAATGAAGGTATAGAATTTGCAATTTTTGTATAATACTTCACATATTCAAACACTTGGCGATTCGAGCCTTTTCATACTCGAATCATGAATATATCTGCACAGCTTAACTTTAAGTGCTCGTGATTGAGCAGGAATCAACTGGTTTTCTATTCTTCAGCTTGAAAAATCAAAATGAAGCTTCTATTAAAGTGAAATCTACAATGTGTTATTATAAAAGGATAAGAATATCTTATTTTATTTATAAAATATATATTTTGATATGAATTAAAATCAGGATAAGTTTTTATTAAATTTATTCAATAAAATTTCTTTATATTTAAGCTGTGATGCACGATGCTAAAAATTTGTCACTATCTTATTTTAAAGCATGATAAAATTTTGACAATACTTTACTTACAACAATAATCCTTGCTTTCAAATCATGAGGATCCACACACTTTCGAGGTCACACTCACTGGATGCTTCTTTATATAAAGGTGCCATTAGTAATCATCTTGTAATGCTGAAAAGTGAAAAATTCAGTAGCCAGGCGTTGAAAAAGACTTAGAACAATAATTAAACAACAATATTTCGAGGTCATGATAGCACACTCACTGGATGCTCCTTTATATAAAGGTGACCACTAGTAATCATCTTGTAATAGCTGAAAAGTGAAAAATCCAGTAGCCAGGCGTTGGAAAAGACTTACAACAATAATTAAACAACAATATTTCGGGGTCACGATAGCACACTCACTGGATGCTCCTTTATATAAAAGTGATCATGTGTAGTCATCTTATAATGCTGAAAGGTGAAAAATACACTAGCCAGGCGTTGGAAAAGACTTACAACAATATTTCGGGGTCATGATAGCACACTCACTGGATGCTCCTTTATAAAAAGGTGCCATTAGTAGTCATCTTGTAATGCTGAAAAGTGAAAAATTCAGTAGCCAGGCGTTGGAAAAGACTTAAAACAATAATTAAACAACAATATTTCGGGGTCACGATAGCACACTCACTGGGTGCTCCTTTATATAAAAGTGTCATGTAGTAGTCATCTTATAATGCTGAAAGGTGAAAAATCCAGTAGCCAGGCGTTGGAAAAGACTTACAACAATATTTCGGGGTCATGATAGCACACTCACTGGATGCTCCTTTATATAAAGGTGCCATTAGTAGTCATCTTGTAATGCTGAAAAGTGAAAAATTCAGTAGCCAGGCGTTGGAAAAGACTTAAAACAATAATTAAACAACAATATTTCGGGGTCATGATAGCACACTCAATGGATGCTCCTTTATATAAAGGTGCCATTAGTAGTCACCTTGTAATGCTGAAAAGTGAAAAATTCAATAGCCAGGCGTTGGAAAAGACTTACAACAATAATCAAAATAAAAATGTTCAATTGTTGTACGTAGAATACTTATTATTAACATAAAGACAAAATTAGAAGAATTTTGAAAAAATGTTTTTTTGCATAATGGTTTTTACTTAAATATAAGAATATATGTTCATTTCTGTGTAACTATAATTCATAAGGTTTGAACATTTTGCTTGACTTTCAACACACAATTCTAATCTTTACATTAATCAACTCTATATTTTAATGGATTGTGACGAGTGTGTACACACACGTATTCATTCCATTACACTGGAGATATAAGAGAACATCTTTGTATTATATAAGTTATAAGCAATTCTAAAGCTTTTTCGTGTTTTTTAATGCTATTTGCTTAGTAAATTTAGAAGGATTTCCGTGATATAGGTCCTAATATTTTTAGGCTTTCACTAATCTTTCTTTTGAAGTTTCGTAAACTTCATATTAAATAAATTCAAAGATATGTTATTTACAACTATAACGCGTAAATTACTTCAAGTTGTTCAATTGTAAAAAAACTTTTCAGCACAAAATGTTAAGAAAAATAAAAATTTTCTAAAATTTTTTATTTCATTATTTTTACTTTTTTCTATAGTTGAAATTAATAAAGTTAACAGGGTTATATTAATTTCCTACTGATATTATTATTACGAAGTTAATAATACATAATCATTTTAAGATAAATATTCTTTTCTCCAATTTATACTAAATTCAATGATTAAAGCTTATATAATGATAATTTATTGGAAAATATGTAAATTATAATTTCTAATAATAATTTCATTGTAATAGCTTATAACATTAGTTTCAGAGGAATAATGATTTCGTTCAAAGTGAGCGGAATTAAACGAGTTTTAATCTGCAGTTACAGTATATCCATTGTATCTAATTATTTTTATTTAAATGTAAATATGGAAAAAATGTTGGTAGTTTAATTTCAGCTCTTGTGGAATACATAAATTACCAGAGCAACAGTTAATCCGTTAAGCATTATTTCCTTCCTCTATTTAAAATTTTTAAGCCTTGTCAAGTTTTGTTACAGCTAAAAGTGGTTAAATTGAATGTAACTAATGAGAGTAATTTATAGTTTAATGCATTGTTAAAGCCTTCTTAATAGATCTTTAGAATTGACCAGAGTTTGGTGAAACTGGCCATAAATGTAGATTCAGGATTTGAATTCAAATGCTTTCTCTAATAATGTTTTTTCAACATACGTTTACTTCTTTTGTTATGGCATTAAAAATATCACCAAGGATTTATGATTCGAAATATTTGAATTCTATATTTGGTAATATAATTTTCTACAGTTAAATTTGTTTAATGAAGCATTGTCTTTAGTAATGATTTAGGAAATAAATACTAACTTGCACAAATTCAGTTTAAAAGCAATTTGTTGTAAAAAGTCTTTAGCTTTTTATTGCTCTTAAAAATATTTAGAATAAAAAACAAATTTTGTGATTGAGAATCAAAGAGGATAAATAATTAGTTTTGATGACAAGTGAAGCTTATAATTTGTAATTATTATCTCTAATGATCATATCGCTTATATGTAAATTTTTATATTATATTTTACACTGTAAATGCTAAAATTGAGAATAAACGTTATATACATTGTTATTAATTGATGGATTACAGTTCTAAATACTACATAGAGTAATGTACTGAACTCTCTATTTTATTTAACATTCAGCACAATATTCCTTGTAAAATTATTATTTAATTTACTTATTTATTTGTCAGAAGTAACAAATAGATTCCTGTTTGTGAAGTGAAAAAAATCTTATTCAAATGCAAGTCTTAAAAACATTTAGAGCGCTCCGTGGCTGAGTGGTCTAAAGCATCACTGCTAATCGCTTGAGAGCGTAGGAGTGTGGGTTCGATTCCCACCGTGGCCCTGGGTGTTTTCTTCGTTATTCTTCTGTGGTTGTACATCTATCATTGTGCTATTTGTCCTATTATCGACGAAGACTTACAAGCGGATCTCAAGAATCAAGCATACAAGTCTGAATATATATGTAATGTAATAAATAAATAAAATAAAAACATGTATTATACCACTGTATGACTACTGAATGTATAATAAATAAACTTAAATATTTATGTTCTTTTATGTTCTGTTCTCGTTTGAATGAGATGCATTAATCAGGCATATATAAATTATTATAAGTAAAGATTTATTGAAATATTGTTTTCAATCAATACAAAAGTACATCAAAAATAAGACAATAGTTTATAAAATATTGACAATCTCTTCTACAAGAAAATATTCCATTTCGAATAATTCTAAAATATCATATCTTTATAGCATACATTTCCTAATTTAGGTAAAACTACAAAATCGATCGCTGAGAATTCATTTCTTCATCATTTATCTAATATCACTGCGAGATTTACTTGTTTATTCACAGCTATTTTCTTCATTATTTTTGTTGTAAGTCTTCAAGTGCATAGATTGAATGTTCTGTGCCGCTGGCCATTTATCATGAAGTTTTCAATCTGCTTGTCAGAGTTTCCATTTCTTGTTTCTTGATACGTTTCTCGTTTCTATAGAAACAAGCTTTAAGATGTCGTGTTGAGTTCCTTTTAACATTTTTCAACGAAAATAAGGTTGGAATATAATAAAATCAGCTCCATTTAATGTTTTCACATTTTGAATTCATGTATTTTTTTATTGAATGTTGGCTTCTACTTCAGTTGTATCTAAAAAGATTGTCGTAGAATTTTTTTTAGTTTATGCTTGAAATAGTATTAAATATATTACGTATTTTTCTCAGTAATGCTTATAGATTTACCGAGTAGCATGTGCTTATATGCTTGTTTAAATATTTTTTGTAATAATTTTGCAAGAATGTACTGTTGAAAATATGTTTCAACATACCTACTTTTAGTTTCATAGGATGTTAAATGAGGTTTTTGAGTTACGCTTCAGCCATCAGCTTACCTCTACAAATCAAAGTCGATAAACACAGCCACTCACTTTGTAATTTTAAACCAAGATCAATTGTTGAAATGGACACTTATGTTGACACTTTTTTCTCTGCACCATTCCACAATAGTGGAGGAATATTGTACCCTACAGAACTTTTTCCTCTGCGGATAAATCCTCTTAGCACGACTGTACTCGGTTTTATTAGATATTGAACCTGTAACCATACCCATAATAGAGTGATGCCTTTTTCCACCAAATTACCATTGTCTCTGTTTCATTAAAAAGTAACAGATTTTATTTCATGGACAATTTCATTCCTAATTTTACAATATTAAACATTAGATCTTAAAAGATATTTATTAAATGTGAGTATTTTTGGTACTCGTTATTAATTCCAACATAAACTTTTAAGTATTTCTCAATCAAAACACGATATTTGATACAATAATAAAAAATAAGGTACCTGTTATACAGATGTGTTAGATAATAATGTAAGTTTGTTAGTTTTCCTTCTGTTCATGCTAATCATATTTTTATTTCGCTATAAGGAAATAAATTCCGAAAGAATTTTTCATTTTTTGGGATTGAATTTAAAACATTTGATTAAGTGTGTGGTACAGCACTGGCATACTTCCCTATAGCCCTAAGTTGGGCTTTACCAGTTAGGTAGAAGTCTACATAATTTAGAGGGAGGGACAAAGCAGAAGACCCCTAATACTTAGTTTAGCGTCCTTAAGGTATAATTTCACTTGGTGGCATTGTGAACATGACGTATTCAACTTGCTCCTGCAGTCTTTAGTGGAAACAACGGATCTTTGGTTAAGTTGAGATTCAAACTCACTGCCCTCCGAAATTGAGAACGACGGCCTATTTTGTCAGGCCATCTTAGCCTATGCCCAGAGTAAATGACATATGTAATTGTTTGCTCCTTATGATAATTTTTTGAGTACTCATAAGGTTATAGAGTATCTGTGAGTGCTTTGAGTAACTTGTTAGCATTTGTTCGCCAGACTAGGGCTAAAACTTTATCATATTCTAATATGCTTGTGATCCATTCCTGCTGATCTTACGAATACTAAGGAAATTATCAATAGAGGGCCTCATCAATTGCTTTTATTTCTGATTACCATTCTCCTTGTAACTTTATTTATGTTTGCAATTATCTAAAATTGTTATTGCTTTTGGGTTTTATTTCGTATCTTTCAATTTGATAATATTTCAGTCAATGTACTAAAAACAAAATAATAAAATGCACTAAAACAAAATATTTAAATAAAAAAATATTTATGATTTTATACAAAGAGACATCTTCAAATTAAAAAAATGACATTAAATTATTACTGCTATTGCTCGTGTGCATGTTTTGGTTTCTAAAATTATTTTTATTGATGCAATAGTAAATAATATAAATTTTATGCTAAAATTTCAATATTCTCTATGTTCTTAAAGGTATCCACTTATGTTCGACACAATTTTTTCTTAATAGTTAATTTTAATTTTCTTTAATTTTATTTTTAAATAAACTATGATGTGAAAACGTGCAATTAGCTAATGTTTTAATTACATATAGCATACTTTTTGTGAAATCGGTGATTTTCTGGAAAAGTTTAGTGAAATTTTAACAAAATGACAAACTTTTTACTTAATTATAATCCATCAATCTCAATTTAACTTGAGCTAAAGGCTTATGGGACAATGTTCTTTGAAATGAAGCAAAATCGACGAAATATTTCCAGCTATAATGAAAATAGGGTTAAAATGTACAGCAACATGTACATTCCCTTTAAAAATAGCTGTGAATGAAGAAATTCATATGTATTAAAAATTTTGATTCATTTGATGGAAAATAACACTTAAAACATACAGGCCAAGTTTCACACAAATATTTTCATTATTACTTGGAATATCGTGTTAACGAGGGGATAGAGATTTTTGTAAGAAACAGATTTGAAAAAGTCGCCTTTAAAATGATAGTCTTGCTCGTGATTGCACGATGTTGCCATTTCTGTCTGAATATATAAGCAATTAATTAAAAAAATTATAACAAAAATTACCACTTTTCTTTACCACTTCCGGTTTGTAAAATTTAGTTTTCTGTTTCGCTTTTTAAAAGACTTGACACTACTTTCAAATTCCTGCAACTAATTTCTTTTTGACATACAATAAAACGAAAAACTGTTTTTGAAACTGAAAAATTCTGAGTACTAGATTGACACAAGCAAAAAAAATGTCACAAGTAATCTTAAATGAATTTTTCCACATGGGCGGACACCTTAAAATGTCACATGTAGTCTAAAATCAATTTTTCCTCATGGGCGGACACCTTAAAATGTCACATGAGTCTAAATTCAATTTTTCCACATGGGCGGACACCTTAAAATGTCACATATATTATAAAATCAATTTTTCCATATGGGCGGACACCTTAAAATGTCACATGAGTCTAAAATCAATTTTTCCACATGGGCAGACACCTTAAAATGTCACATGTTGTCTAAAATCAATTTTTCCACATGGGCGGACACCTTAAAATGTCACATGTAGTCTAAAATCAATTTTTCCACATGGGTGGACACCTTAAAATGTCACATGTTTTATAAAATCAATTTTTCCACATGGGCGGACACTTTAAAATGTCACATGTAGTCTAAAATCAATTTTTCCACATGGGCGGACACATTAAAATGTCACATGCATTATAAAATCAATTTTTCCACATGGGCGGACACCTTAAAATGTCACATGTAGTCTAAAATCAATTTTTCCACATGGGCGGACACCTTAAAATGTCACATGTTTTATAAAATCAATTTTTCCACATGGGCGGACACCTTAAAATGTCACATGTAGTCTAAAATCAATTTTTCCACATGGGCGGACACCTTAAAATGTCACATGTATTATAAAATCAGTTTTTCCACATGGGCGGACACGTTAAAATGTCACATGCATTATAAAATCAATTTTTCCACATGGGAGAACACCGTTATTGAGAACAGGTATTATAAAATAATTGAAGCTACTTTAACTTACATACTCACTGAATTACAGAGCCAAATTTGCATAAAAATAGTAGAGAAGGTAGTAAAAAATAATGATGAACCCATAATTAAAACAAACTTTATTTGTGAATGATCTCTAAACTGTTTAAATATTTTCATAAGTTTTTTCAAATCTTAATTGATACATACAAACAAGTTAATAGATTTAATTGGAGTCCGTAAAAATCATTATCACCTGTTAGAAATATAAACCTTTTCTTTTGCATCAAATAATGGAGAAACCCTCAGCATTTTATAACACAATTAACTTTAAGATTAATGAAGTAATTTTAGTATAAGAATAAAATTAATGATAAGGATGCTTTTAGCGATATAAAAACCAGTCAACTTGACTAACGTGTTAGAAATAATAATGCAAAATTATAATTTCTTTGAAAAATTATTTTTTGACCGGATAAAAACTGTCAACAGTTTATTTAATGCACAACTATAAGCAAAGAAGATAACCGTTTCATCGGTCACGCTACGGAAACTTATCAAGCATTGTTGATCTGAACACGTAAATAACGTTTTGATTTTTGGCAGGAGCACTTAATCTGATTTCCGTAACCTAGTTGTGGGCAGAACTTCAGTCATTAACGATGCTGCTTAAAGTTTGGTAAGTGGGAGTGTACATTCCAGATTGAATAAGTTCCAGCAATGTCAAGAAAAATGAAAAATTAACGCCCAGGAAAAAATACCTTGACAGTGTACTAGGTGTCTTATTATATAGTTTTTTCTCACGCTGAGAATTATTTGTTAAATAATATTATTAACAGACACTTAACAAGACTCCAGGTTCATATTAAGTTAATTAAGCTTATTACAGATTAATTTGTAGTAACACTACTATTATAACTTACAGATTAATTTAGAATAACACAAATCAAATTTTCAGATTAACTTGGACTAACAAATACTAATTTACAGATTAATTTGGAATAACATAAAAAATAATTTACAGATTAATTTGGAATAACATAAAAAATAATTTACAGAGTAATTTGGAATAACATAAAAAATAATTTACAGATTAATTTGGAATAACATAAAAAATAATTTACAGAGTAATTTGGAATAATATAAAAAATAATTTACAGAGTAATTTGGAATAACATGAAAAATAATTTACAGATTAATTTGGAATAACATAAAAAATAATTTACAGAGTAATTTGGAATAACATAAAAAATAATTTACAGAGTAATTTGGAATAACATAAAAAATAATTTACAGATTAATTTGGAATAACATAAAAAATAATTTACAGAGTAATTTGGTATAACATAAGTAATAACTTACACACATGAAACTTACGAAGTAGACAGAGAACGCCGGGATAGCCCACGTGGGCAAGGCTTAATGTCGCACCGGATAACCAGGAAACTCGGCGTTACTCTGCTGCCTCTTTTTCCGTCTCTAAGGATTTTGCCGAAGTATCGCAGCAGCCGTAGAAGTATCATATAACTTGGTTCACCCCTGAAGCAAATCTCTCGTAGTTTTGGAGGAACTTCATTCGTACTGCTCCAGTCCCGGCTTTTCTCCTCGGCAACTCAACATGTCCGGCACTGGTCTCGCACCTTTCCAGTCTCGGGTCTTCTCCCAGGCAGCTCCACGCGCTCGGCCCCGGTCTGTCTCACTAAAAATCTCGACCTTTCTTTTTTCTTGCTGGCGCCAAAACTGGTTCCTGTCCCATGCGAATATACCCGGTGCCCCTCACAAACAAGTCTCTTTGCCAACCACAGGAAAATTAAATTATATTCATTTGTGGTCAGCACAAAAGTGTGTTTAAAATGCTTGTTTTGATGTACAAGATTAAAACTAAAATCTTTGGATTGGGCACATTTTGAAAACTCATGAAAAGTATTAGTTTCATTAATACCAGGGTATCTGAATTTTGACACATTTTGATGTTTAGTAGTTCATTGTTAATGTAAGCAAAATCAATGGCATTTATTTATAGAACAATTTATATATTATTTTATAGTGGGTAAGAGTTTTCTAATTTTGAAAAAAAGTTAAGTAGGAAAGAGTACTTAATCAGTAATTATTTTTATATATTTGTCTTTTTTGAATAGAAAAAAAAAAGGAAACGATTTGTTAGAAATAATTGTATAAAAATCCAAACGAAAGCAGTCATTGATACTGATTGTATTTAATATGCTTGTTCTTTATTCTTATTTAAATATAGATATCCCCTCAGTTCTAGCCCCAAATTAATCTTTAAGTTAATTACATTAGAAGGTAATTTGCCAAGGTATTTTGTTATATCTTGAATATGTCTTATTCTTGAATGCAAATCTCAATTACTTCAATTATGTTTTGATGTTATCCAAACAATTCCAGACTTTCGAAAGCCTTTTCGATGTCCATAGTGTATTGTGTTTATATAGGGCTCGGTAAATAATAATTCCTCATTGCATGTCCTAAATGATAAGTCTAGAAAAATTCCTAAGCCTTCATACGGATAAATGTTTTTATAGATGTGAAATATATTAATAATCTTTCAATGTAGCTCATTACATTTTAGGATAAATTCTTTATCTTTTCAAGATGTATCTAATTTAATGCTGATTTAGCATTTACTGATTGATAATTCAATAATGATTTTATATTTGTTGGTTGATGAAAATTTTGGTAATTTATTGTTGATTTTCAATGATTTTAATTCAATGTTGATTTCGCAATCCCGGATAGCCAGGTGTTTTATTTGAACCAACAAGTTATTTAGGGGATCAATATAGGTACTCAATATTAATTTGTTTATTACATTTTTCTCTTACTCTTTTGTATAGTAAACATTGTTTCAATAATATTTTATTTGCAGTTTTATAAAGAAGATGATGCTGATGATAGAAAAATTAACATTCAGTTATTCTTTTTGCATACAAATTTCATCTCTATGTATCGATATCTTATGTCGTATTTGCAACATACATCAGGAATTTAATAAATAGGATACTCAGTATAAAATTTTCAAAATTCATGACATTTAGACATAAACTAAGATTATTGCTTTTCATTAAAATTTGTATGCTATTAAAATTTGTATTCTATTTTTTAACTTCTCATACTTCGGAAATTGAGACGAACATTTTCAGGAAATTTGCTTAAATTAACTATAGACTAATATAGACTAATGTATATATATATATATATATATATATATATATATATATATATATATATATATATATATATATATATATATATATATATATATATATATATATATATATATATATATATATATATATATATATATAGTATGTGTGTATACATACATATAAGAGGTCACTTGAAATTTTTCAGATACAACTAGGTTTTTAAAGTTATACTTACAAAATTTTAGGTGTGTTCAAAGTAGTCTCCTCCAACATCAATGCACTTTTGTAGACAAATTTTCCACAGATTAAATGCCTCAAGCCATTCATTTCTTCGAATAGATGAAAAAAATGCATTTATAGCCACATCAATCTCTTCTTCTGAATGAAAACGACGTCCACGTAAGTTCTTTTTAGATTAAAGAATAACCAAAAGTCGCACATAGGTGATCAGGTGAATACGGCGGATGTTCGATCACTTTAATATGGTTTTGCTTAAGAAACTCAACTGTTAATCCGGCTGTATGTGAAGATGCATTGTCATGGTGAAGCATTAGTCCCCTAACATTCAGTTCTTGTAGAATTTCTGGAAGACATTTAGTGGTATACGAGTTTGCTGTGTTACTGTCTTCTGTCCTTCCAACTTGATGGCTTTGACCAATCCCGTACTTCTGAAGAAAACGGCATACATCACTTTTTTCAGTGCGCGTTGTTTTTTCACCATTGTCGGCGTGGGATCATCTTCAAAGACCCATACTTTGCTTTCTTGACGTGTTGGAACGTCAAAAAATGGTATGTACGTTTCATCACCTGTTACAATTTTAGAATTGATGCGGTGGCCACCATCATTCAGCATATTAAGAGTTTCTTTACTGATTCTGACACGCTCCTCTTTTTGATGCTCAGTTAGATTTTGGGGAACCCAACGGCAAACTAATTTTTTCATATGTAATTCTTCATGAATGATTTTGTGTATGGCTGCGGATCCAATATTAAGTTCCTTCTGCATCATTTGATAGGTACAACGATTATCATCCATTAACATTTTTCGTATGGCAGACACATTATCCGGGATTACTGCCGACGGCGGCCTTCCTGTGTGTTCTTCATCCTGAAGAAAATTGCGACCTTTTCTAAATTCTCTAAGCCATCTGAATACAGTAGCACGAGCTGGAGATTCATCACAAAATGCTAATTGTAACCGTTGAACGCATTCTTCTTGATTTAATCCTGCTTTGAAATTGTAGAAAATCATAGCGCGAAAATGTTCTCGCGTCAACTCCATTTTCTCTTCTGTTTAAAATTTATTCCACGCTAAACATGTTGAAGTAAGTCAGTAAAAAATCGTCTTCTGTGTTAAAATACTTTGTACTTTAAAATTAAACCGTTATTTTTATTTTGTAAATTCTCATCTGCGCGTATCTCAAAAATTTCAGAGTAACCCTCGTATACATTATATAAGTATATATATATATATATATATATATATATATATATATATATATATATATATATATATATATATATATATATATATGAAAAATCTTCCACCTATCCACCTATTACAATATTTTATTTTCAACTTTAGTTGTTTTTTATGTGGTTTATTTCGTTTGTTTTTAAAAGTCCAAATAATTGCTTAGATCACGTAAAAATTGATAGCGTAATTTCCGATAAACATGATAAATCTATCCGAAATGACTGTTTTTCGTTAAAAAATGAATAAATTATTCAAGGCAGTATATAATTTCTTAACTTACAAATTGTAATCAATAACTACAGAATTATACATAAACTATTTTAATGTAAAAGATCATGGAACGATATCTTTTACTGCAGATTACATTTTCAACAAGTGAAATATTGTTTCCAGAATCATTCATTGTAGTTCTAAGAATAGAACACATTACTCAAAATTCAGCTCACTAATTTACATTAGTTCGATAATAGTGTTTTAGCTTTTGTAATTATGTTACAATACAGCTATACAATGAATTATTTGAGATATATATGAAGACACAATTTTTCTTGATAGCATATTTTCTTCAAATATGATTAAATGGTGGTGTGTTTTTTTGAATTGGTGTTTTCATCATGAATCTTTAAAGATATTTAAGAATTTAATTCCATTTGTTGAGGTGTATAGGTCCTATCAGCATGTTGTTCGGACCACGAGTAAACTCATTAATATTTTATATAATTTAAATTGACCATAAATGTTTTATTATAAAAATAATAGAAATATAAAAGGATAGTTTACTTTAGATATTTAAAATATTAAATAAGAGATTTTAAACCTCACTCTATACTTGTACTGGATAATATAAGATTATTAATAACAAATAGAGATGTTTATTTTCTTTGTTTTTGATTCATAATTTTATGCAATGACTTTAAAAATCTTTCTATTTAACACAATACAATTTTTAATAAAAATGAATATTGAAATCATATACTTGATTTATTTCTTTAGATCAAACAGAAATAGTATTGCTATGTATAGAATTGCTTGAAATAGTACAACCCGAACACATTCAGAGCATTTTTTTAAATACACTACATATATGCATTGTAACCATTTTTGCTTATTTAGCTTTAGAAAACATTAATATTGAGCTGTACTAATATTTGATGTATACCAATATTATTCTTCAGAAATGTTAAATGTGTATAAAATTTTAAGTATTTTTTTTAAATTTAAAAAATGCTATATCAAAAACTATTAAGCATATTTGAAAGAAATTAATACCAAATAATCTCTATATTGTTATCTAGAACATGTACTAAAATTTTAAGTTTTTGTTAAAAAAATATAAAAATTACGGCCAGTTGA
Organism: Latrodectus hesperus; assembly: GCA_037975125.1. Lineage (NCBI taxonomy): Eukaryota > Metazoa > Arthropoda > Arachnida > Araneae > Theridiidae > Latrodectus > Latrodectus hesperus. Next base: position 3,017,835 of record JAJQOW010000014.1, read on the forward strand.
ATATTTATACTGAAATTTTAGCCAAATTTTCTATGCCATTATTCGAATAAACAGCCATAATTTGGGAAATATTTAAGTGATTAAAATTCTTTTAGTACATTCTCTAGAAAACAATATACAGATCAAGCTCATGAAATTTCATAGTGATATTATGGAAATAGTTTGAGTTATCATTTTTGAAGCGCAGTTCTGAGAATTACAGGCAGTTCTGAGAAAATCGCATTTAAAGATTAAAGTTGTTGTTTACTAATGACACTTGGACAAACCAAGATCGCTATGCTATGCGAATTAAGTCCATTGGGAGCGTTTTTCGTTTTAATCGGAGCACCATGAAGGTGAAAGTACGACTTTGCTCTACACACATGCCATAGGTACCCGTTTATAGGGTAGGCATTTTCCGTTTTAATCGGAACACCATGAAGGTGAAAGTACGACTTTGCTCTACACACATGCCATAGGTACCCGTTTATAGGGTAGGCATCCATTCACACCTCATTCATACAAGGAAAGGACAAAGACAGGATAGATAGAGAGAGAAAGTACATCCATGCCTGAACCGGGATTCGAATCCAGGACCTCCTTATCCGTAGTCAGGCACGCTGACCACTAGACAAGTTGGTCGGCTAAAGATTAAGGTATTGTGTCTTTATAAGAAATTCTCATATTTGCTGATTAATTTTTTTATTTTAATTTGCTGATTGATTTCCGGAACAGTAATTATTTCATGTATCTCTTAAAAGCTTACTAAATTTATATTTCAAAATTAAACACTTTTTAAACTAATTTTTAACATCATTCTGGCCCTTTAAACACCCACTTCCGGTGCTTTAAATGTCCACTTTCGGTTTCCTATTTTTACAAAATCCTTCATATCTCGGAATATAATTAACGTAGAGGCAAAAACAAACCTGTTTTGGAAAGCTATTTAAATTACTTAGTTAACGAAAGAAAAACCTTAATTTATCATTTTTGGTCGAAATTGAAGTTTTTAACGTGTACGGGTACCTTAAAAAAATCAGACTGAATAATTCATTCACAATACTATTCAGTCCATATTTGATATATAGAAAATTTTTTCCATAGAGGTAATCCCATATCATGCATTGCAATTAAGAAATAAAAGGTGTATTTCAGAAGTTCTTGCTTATTTCTTTGCATATGCTGTCACTAAATGATGCGTGAAAAATGTAACGATAGAGTAACAAAAACAAACTAAACTACATTAATGTAGAAAAGTGAAAAATAGACTGAGTAAAATTAAATTTATACCTAGAAAGTAACAGTTTATTTTATGGCGTTTCTCAATTTCAAAAAATCAGCGGAAGTGTTTTTGATTTGCTGTTGTATACAGGTTTGTATTTGATCTTAATCAAGTTAGTAACTGTGATGAGGAATGAAAATATACATTTAATTTTCGTCAAGAAATTTTTTTATTGGGTTAATGTGAAAGAGTAAGGGTGATACCTTAAGTACAATCTTTTAACTGCTTAAGTTATCAACTAAGTGTTAATCTCATCACTATTTTGTGGTTAAATATGATGGTGTATTGCTTTCAAATGTATAACAAGATATATATATATATATATATATATATATATATATATATATATATATATATATATATATATATATCTGTTGCTTGCAAAATGTATAATATTATTTATCTTCTCGAATGTAATATTTGTAAATTTAGATATATAGGCCAAACAAGCAACCCTTTAAATATTCGTATTAATTTACACAGGTCCAATATTAAAAACTATGACAATAAAAAATTTAATCTTGAATTCAATCATTTTCAAATCCATAGTTTCAATAACGCTGTTATTAGTATTATAGACATCGAACCCAATACAGATATACGTATTATAAAGGAAAATAGGTTTATCATTAATTTAAAATCTCTTGCACCTTTTGGTTTAAATGAATTATTTAATGGCAAATGTTGCTTGCAAAATGTATAATATTATTTATCTTCTCGAATGTAATATTTGTAAATTTAGATATATAGGCCAAACAAGCAACCCTTTAAATATTCGTATTAATTTACACAGGTCCAATATTAAAAACTATGACAATAAAAAATTTAATCTTGAATTCAATCATTTTCAAATCCATAGTTTCAATAACGCTGTTATTAGTATTATAGACATCGAACCCAATACAGATATACGTATTATAAAGGAAAATAGGTTTATCATTAATTTAAAATCTCTTGCACCTTTTGGTTTAAATGAATTATTTAATGGCAAATGTTGCTTGCAAAATGTATAATATTATTTATCTTCTCGAATGTAATATTTGTAAATTTAGATATATAGGCCAAACAAGCAACCCTTTAAATATTCGTATTAATTTACACAGGTCCAATATTAAAAACTATGACAATAAAAAATTTAATCTTGAATTCAATCATTTTCAAATCCATAGTTTCAATAACGCTGTTATTAGTATTATAGACATCGAACCCAATACAGATATACGTATTATAAAGGAAAATAGGTTTATCATTAATTTAAAATCTCTTGCACCTTTTGGTTTAAATGAATTATTTAATGGCAAAATTATTAACTATTCTAATAGTAATTCCTTTGTATTTTTTCACAATAATTACTATAAAACTAAAAGATTTAAAAGAGCTGGACGAAAATTTAAAAAATCTTACAATAAAATAGATCTTAAAAATAATTTTGAGTTTTATTTGGATAAAATTTATAATTTGGAATCTTCCTTCTCTAGTACTTATAATTGGCTACCTTGCAAAGTATTTATTATGAAACTGACTGATAGTGATTGCAAATTTTTATATTCGTGTATAAACGATATAAATTTCCACAACCAGCATTTTAAGATTTTATTTTTTGACCTATTTAAATACAGATATAATAAAGTTAAAATTAAGAAAAATATTAGATTACATTATTTCACTATTAATTTTCAACATCCTAAGTTTGATAATTTTAAACTAAACAGTTTTGTTAATGATTTGTATAATATTTTTCCTATAGAAGATGTTACTATCAAAATTGCTTTTTCTTATGATATTCCTTTTGGACGTAAAATCTTTAACTATAATCAATTTTGCAAAGATATCTCCTCATCTAGAAAGCTATCTAAATGTATTTGTCATAGTAATGAACTAAAAAATTTCATTAATACTGATTTCGGTCATATTATCACAGGTGATTTAAACATTGTTAATGACCCTAAATTAAAAGAAATATTAAGTAAAGGAACTAAATATAGACCAGTTTTTCAACTAAATAGATTTAAAATAATTAAAGTAATTTTATATAATATTGATTCATTTATCTTTAAAATTTCTAAATTTTATAATGTACCTATTGAATTTTTTACAGTCTGGAAGTTTAAACTTTTTAATAAAATTAAGAAATATATTTTTGTCAATAATGTAACATTTCCAGGTATTAAGCTTGGTCCATTAAAACCAGCCATAAATAATCTGAAAGATAACTTCATCATTACGCCAGTAGATAAAGCCTCTAATAATTACGCATTTTTTTGTAAGAAATTCTATTTAGATTTAATTGATAATGAAACCTTAAATTCCAGCACATATAAGCGTTTAAACTCCACTGTTAATATTATTAATAAAAAAATCCTTGGGCTTTACAAACTTTTAAATATTAGCAACTATAAATTAGAGTTTCCTTATTTAACAGTCATTCCTAAATTTCACAAAATTCCTATAAAGTTTAGATTTATCACCTGTGGTACTAAATCATACATGAATAAACCTGGAATCATTTTTGCTAAATTTCTTAATATTATATTAGACAATATTGTTAAATCAGAAGCCACTTGGATCATTAATAATAATAGGCCTATTTTGGATTTTTTATCGAAAAATTATATTTATTGTATTAATTCTTTTGACTTTAAAGACCTTTTTACTAGTATTCCCATGGATAAATTAAACGATGTATTACACCTTTATTATCAGGACTATAGAAACTTATTAAATATTAATTTTGATTACTGGAATAATTTAGTTAAAATGTGTATTTATAATAATTTTATATTTAACGGTGAAAATATTTTTATTCAAAATTGTGGAATTCCACAGGGATCCAACTTTTCTAGCACACTAGCAAATTTATTTTTACATTATTTTGAAAAAAACTTCTTTTATCAATATCCTTTTGCTTTTCGATACATAGATGATTTCATTATTTTCAACAATTTAAAATTTGAAGATATTTCTAAAACTATTTACCCTGAAGAACTTTCTCTAATTAAAACTAATTTATGTGAAACTAAAACAGAATTTCTGGATTTATTTATCACTATTGATAATTCCACTACATATATAGACATTTTCGACAAAACTAAACAGTTTAATTTTCATGTTAATAAGTTAATTTCTTGGAACTCCAATATTTCTTTAAAAATATACAGAAACATTATAATTAATGAGTTTAATCGCATTTATATAATCTGTAACAATTATGAATATACTAAAAATCAAATTAAACGCTTAATAGCTCACCTAAAAAATAACAATATTCCAATTAATTTTATTTTAAAATATGTAGGAAGTAGGGAATCGCTTGTAAGATTGAAGTAATGCGTAGTTTTTATAACTACAGAAGGGCCACCCAAGCATTGAAGTTCTTACAAGAATCCTGAAAATACCTACATATATACACTTTATTTTATACATAACTAAATCTTAAATCCCTTTTAATACGCTTTAACTTTGTAAACCACTTTAACTTTTTGAATTTAATTACTTCTGGCAATATTTCTTCATTCTAATTTCAAATTTACTTTTGGCAACTTCCTACTATTCTCATATATAAATTCAATCTGATTTACTGGCTTTTGTATTTTGTATTTTCTACTGTATGTATTTTTTTACTGTATGTATTTTTCTACTATTGTGAGTATTTTTCTACTAATGTGAGTATTTTCATCTATAGTGAGTACTTTTATTCTTCTGCATATATACTTATCTTTTCTACATATATATTTAGTCTAATTTTTAATTAAGTTCTTTTAATACGAACACTCTTCGGGGGAATTGCTCGAAGATTTTTAGACATTTGTCCTTCGAGCATGTCAGAAAAGAGTGTTCATTTTTGCATAGCTGACCATCTCCCTCCTGATGAAGACATGGTCCCTATGCCTTCTTGTCTTTTGCTTCATATACTTTAGTATTTTTCCAATTTTATCTTATTTATCTAGGTAAATCTTTCTTTAGCTGCTTTTGCGCTGGCTAGATTTCCTATTATGCATTGTAGTTACAACATTATATTTTTAGCATTGTATTTATTACTTTATATTCATATATGTATTTTCTTTATATTAATATATATATATATATATATATATATATATATATATATATATATATATATATATATATATATATATATATATATATATATATATATATATATAATATATATATATATATATATATATATATATATATATATATATATATATATATATATATATATATATATATATATATATATAAACCCTGTACGTCTCTATGAAACAGAACGATTTGTCAATTATTTGAATCAAAAGTGCTCTAAAGTAGTTACATTTTTTACAAAAGCGAAGTAAAAATATTTGAATTTTACCATTTTGCATAAAAATTTTTTTAATCCTGAAAATGTAACTTGTCCATATTTTTTTATCATGTAATAAAAATGTATAAAAGTTTTTAAATTTATTATATTGATTTAAAAAAATATATAAATCAAAGCATGTTATTTGCAAGAAAGAAAACAAAAATATCTCTCTATTAGTGAAACAATCAGAGAGACTCTTCAAGATTTCCTCAAGATGAGCTCACCTTTCTTCTTCTCCTCGAATGTAAATTGAGTCGTAGCAAAGTGTTGCCACCGAAAGCTGATGGGATCGTTTTGTTTGTCAAAGCGTAAGAGGAGGCAATGAAGAGGACGACAGTGATTTCTAATGGACAAGAAGGTTCGAAGCCACAAAACTTATCGACCGATCGACCATTAAAACATTCCGATCGGAGCCCACGCAGTTGCTACGACGACATTGGTATCCAAGGCAACGCTAGACTAGTCCGCCACTCTCAGAACAACAGACGTGGATAAAACGCGTAACAGATTAGGAAGGGTTTCCTTCCTTGTTTGTATCTCACGAGAGAGATAGAAGAGACGAGATTCCACCATGTTTTATTTGTCTCTCATTATTATACAATACGAAGATAAAAGAAAAAAACACGTGAAAAGAAGGAAAACTAATTTTAAGAAGAATTTATTAACAATTTATAGGACAAATAGAGAAGCCTTCCAAATGTTTTAGACTTTATTTAATACTATATTAGTTAATTCGACAGTAATCATATCTTTGGGATATTATTATTAATTTAAGACAAAAAAAATGTTATCTATTAACATTTAAATGTGAACTTTCTGTTTGAATGATGTTTCTAAGGATTTTAATTTTATATAAGTTTAGTTTTAAATTAATTCATTAAAAAATGTTTTTTAAGAGTTATCGTTTTAAGAAATATAGTCATTATATATTATTTTTAATCATAATTAATGTTGATTTAACAAACACTTGAAAGTTTTATATGATGAATATATTATTTTCAAAAACGAAAATGAAATTAAAATTTAAATAGTAGAGTGCATTCAAAATAAACGTAAATTAATAACTACAGCAAGTTTTGAGATGATGTATTTTTGTGCTTGTTTTTAATGTAAGCAAATTTTCTTAGGAAATATCTTAATAATATGTATTTTGTCAAAGTTTAACAAAAGAAACGTGGAACAACTGAGACAGTTGAGTTAAGTGTTATTCATAAATTTCTAAAATTACTGCATATGTATTTGAGACATTCAGTTTCTTTGAATTTTCATTGAAATTGATCGAACTGTAGCGAAACAATGTTTACTAATTAGTTGCTTATTCTTTAGTTTTGAAGATTGCCGCACACATCGTCTGGGAATGGAAAGAACAAGATTTTCTAAAGTATAATTTGGATAGAAAACCTTTCAGTCACTCCGATAGAAAACCTTAAAATACTGATGTTGAAGAAAGCTTCCGTGTTTCGACTTTTATTCTGATAAGTTCTCCAAGTTGCTTAATTGGATAGAGATCAGATGACTGATTGGCCAGTCCGAAGCTTTAATTTTTTGCAGTAAGTTTGTTTTATTTTAGCATTTTGGGAGTATGCACGAGATTATAGTCCTGTTGAAGCATCGTTCAGGAGAGACGTGGTTGCCAACTCCTTTCTCATTATCGGAAAGTAGTCGTTATCCGTCGATATATCTGTCGAGTTCACTAAAGGCGGTTAGGGCATGTTAAATATGTCGTGAAATGATACCTCTGAGAGGGGCAGGCTAAGTATAAGCCAAGTATAAAATACTTGTCTTCTTTTGGTATTTACTTCAAAATCACGAAGATTTCACCCAGATGCTTCTATAAATAGATATACTGGTAAAGCCCAACTTAAGGCTAGGCACAAGGACGCATACTGGTGCAACAACATCGTCCATGAACTAGCTTTTTATGAGGATAAGGTTGCATGTAATCTTCTTAAAATGCTTATAAAAGTTTTGCTTCATAATACCATTAATACTCATGAGGGAGACGACGCCACCATAATGGGTACTACTCAGAGGTTGATGATAAATTTCCATGCCTTACTATTGGACATTAATGGCTTTATTTCTTAAGATTTTTTAATAATGAATAACTATGATTCAGCGATCACTTTCGAACAAATTGAACTTGAATTCATCACAGAAACATTTTTAAGGTTCATATTTCGTGCTTCTTAACGAATTTCAGTTGAATATTTCCGATATTCACCTACATAAGAATTTTTTTACAGGACATATGCATACAGTCCAGTTGTATCCAAAGGTAGTTTCATACTTGGTATATTCATGTTCAGTAGCTATCTCTTTGCATATTTAAACACCGTTGGTATTTGAATAAGTAATCATCTTCAGTTGCATCCAAATGTAGTTTCACACTTCGTAAATCCATGTTCAGTAGCTATCTCCTTTTATATTTAAACACCATTGGTATTTAAATCAGTGAATATTATTATATTCTTCTTTATATTTTTTTATTCCTTTATATTCTTCAGATGGGTTAACGCTTAATATTAAATTATTTTTCTTAAGGCTCTTAATTCTGGAAGATCGCACACTTATTATCACACTACCACTTCTTTATTATATATTCAGCCATAGGGTTTGAAATTTTAAAATTACTAGGGATTGCAGTAAAGGATATTTTCAGTCCGTTTCTTTAATTATTAAAAGACGAGTGATTAAAGGCATATTTTCCCTATTACCATAAGGTAGTTTATAAAAATGAGGCATTTTCACTAATTTTTGAAAGTATACTAACGAATAGTATTACGAAACTGGATTTTATTAGATAGTTTCAAAACTTGTCTCATGTTTTTCTATTCGCTCTTAATGTTCCTTAAATCAATAATTTTCACAGATTTCATTTAGCTAAGTACCATTTAAAATGATCAAAGCTATAGATTACTCATTTACATCATTAAAGTAACACTTGATGGATAAATTACCGCATAAAAAATGTCACCTTAAAATTTTTCAAACGACTGCATATAGCAGTGATTACAAGAATGTCGTATATACAATTTAATGGAAAAATTGCAAACAAAAACGATGTATTACTTTATGTTCCCATAAAGTATTATAGTTTGGTTATATAAAGTATATATTTATAGTGGAAGCCTTTATATTCCATACACTGTGGTGACTTTCATTTTTATATTCATGAAAATAATTCTTTTTGATATTCACTCAGATAGAGTTTAACTGAAAAAGGTTGCAAAAAAAAATTTATCTTATGTTCATAAAAGCTTTATATTGGAAACCTTTATATTCACATACATTGTGATGAATTTTATTTCAGTTTTCATATTTTTCTTTCAGAAGTTTACAACTGATATAAAAAGCATATCTTATAAAAGTATAGATATTTTTAATTTTTAAAAAAATATTTAAGTAGAATGCATTTTTAACGAAAATACAAAATTTAACTATTTAAAATCCTCCCAGGTATCTTTGATTGTACTTCACACTTTGTCACAAAGAGAAGAAAATTGTCTTCACGCACAAGGAAGAATTATTTTCATGTTTATATAGACAAAAGATATTACATTCTCTCTAATTCGGATCATTCTCTTGCCTTTAAGTTTTCTAAAACAGAAGGGTGATTTTCTCTTACAATACTTACATATAGTTGTTGATTGAAGTAACTTCCTTATAAGGTCTGCTTTCTTCAAGAAATTCGAACTTACAAGAAGCTTTCTATAAATGAAAGGAACTAAGATATTGAATGTAACGGTGTTTAATGGTAATCTTAAGAAAAAAATCTACAACAAAAAATTCTATAGTAAAAACAACAAATTTGACAGAAAATTTTCATTTGGTGATGGTTCATGACAGAATAAATGACATACCATAGATTTTCAAAGAAGCTTCACTAATGCTTATTTCTAGATTTTTCTGAAATAACCTAAAAGGTGGGCAAAATTTCTTAAATAACTTTTGATACTGCTCTATTGTATTAATGCCTTACAACGGTTTAAAACAACTGTAAAGTATTTTAACGCCCAAAGGTTAACTGTCATTTAGAACTTTTAAGAGATAGTAGGCCGCATTCAAGTATTGCAGGGGGGTTGTGGCAACTCAGCCACAGTAAATCCCTAAAGGGGAATGAGAAGCGCATTTTCCCTATACGATGGGGAATCTACGTTGTCCAGTTGCTATTTGGATGCGGTCGAATGAAGACCGTATTGGCACCAGTGTATTATGGTGTGGAACTTAATTTTATGGAATGTAATCACAAAATTGTTATTTGTTAAGTTGTTATTGTTAAAATAAAATATTAAAGGCAATAGGACTTATTAATGAACAAAAAACACGCAACAAATTCGTAACGCAACAGGGGTAACCAGGAAGACTCCCAATCATTTACATTTACAAATTGCATACAGAAGGTAGAAACTCTAAAAAGTTCCGGGAAGAGTGATTTCTTAATACTATTATAAATAACCTATGGGATGTATGCCATTATAAATAACCTTTTGCCATCCGGAGATAATTATATTAAATTAAAATTGAGAGCTAAGCGATATAGTGCTTTGCTGAAAAGCTTTGTCTATTGTAGTTGCCCTAAGTCTGCTATTGTTGATATTTTCAGTGTATTTGTACTATTTTTATTACATATTTATGAGTGTCATTCATCGTCCATATCTTTCTCCTTTCATTTTCATATGTAGAGAATGAAGCTTGGTTATTTGTTCATTGTGTCCATTATAAATCAGGGAATTTAATGGAATGTAAAACGCTTTTCTACTGTTATAATTTGTTTCACTCTCAGAAAGCTTACAAAGTCTCTTATAATAGGATTATTTTCTCCTTATTCACAAGTTACTTTTTGTACCTCACAAGTGGTTTCCTTCTTATCTTGGGAGATTAATTTATAATCATTTATTTGCGATCCAACAAGTGTCATTCATCGTCCATATCTTTCTCCTTTCATTTTAATGTGTAGAGAATGAAGCTTGGTTATTTGTTCATTGTGTCCATTATAAATCAGGGAATTTAATGGAATGTAAAACGTTTTTCTACTGTTATAATTTGTTTCACTCTCAGAAAGCTTACAAAGTCTCTTATAATAGGATTATTTTCTCCTTATTCACAAGTTATTTACTATACCTCACAAGTGGTTTCCTTCTTATCTTGGGAGATTAATTTATAATCATTTATTTGCGATCCAACAAGTGTCATTCATCGTCCATATCTTTCTCCTTTCATTTTAATGTGTAGAGAATGAAGCTTGGTTATTTGTTCATTGTGTCCATTATAAATCAGGGAATTTAATGGAATGTAAAACGTTTTTCTACTGTTATAATTTGTTTCACTCTCAGAAAGCTTACAAAGTCTCTTATAATAGGATTATTTTCTCCTTATTCACAAGTTACTTACTATACCTCACAAGTGGTTTCCTTCTTATCTTGGGAGATTAATTTATAATCATTTATTTGCGATCCAACAAGTGTCATTCATCGTCCATATCTTTCTCCTTTCATTTTAATGTGTAGAGAATGAAGCTTGGTTATTTGTTCATTGTGTCCATTATAAATCAGGGAATTTAATGGAATGTAAAACGTTTTTCTACTGTTATAATTTGTTTCACTCTCAGAAAGCTTACAAAGTCTCTTATAATAGGATTATTTTCTCCTTATTCACAAGTTATTTACTATACCTCACAAGTGGTTTCCTTCTTATCTTGGGAGATTAATTTATAATCATTTATTTGCGATCCAACAAGTGTCATTCATCGTCCATATCTTTCTCCTTTCATTTTAATGTGTAGAGAATGAAGCTTGGTTATTTGTTCATTGTGTCCATTATAAATCAGGGAATTTAATGGAATGTAAAACGTTTTTCTACTGTTATAATTTGTTTCACTCTCAGAAAGCTTACAAAGTCTCTTATAATAGGATTATTTTCTCCTTATTCACAAGTTATTTACTATACCTCACAAGTGGTTTCCTTCTTATCTTGGGAGATTAATTTATAATCATTTATTTGCGATCCAACAAGTGTCATTCATCGTCCATATCTTTCTCCTTTCATTTTAATGTGTAGAGAATGAAGCTTGGTTATTTGTTCATTGTGTCCATTATAAATCAGGGAATTTAATGGAATGTAAAACGTTTTTCTACTGTTATAATTTGTTTCACTCTCAGAAAGCTTACAAAGTCTCTTATAATAGGATTATTTTCTCCTTATTCACAAGTTATTTACTATACCTCACAAGTGGTTTCCTTCTTATCTTGGGAGATTAATTTATAATCATTTATTTGCGATCCAACAAGTGTCATTCGTCGTCCATATCTTTCTCCTTTCATTTTAATGTGTAGAGAATGAAGCTTGGTTATTTGTTCATTGTGTCCATTATAAATCAGGGAATTTAATGGAATGTAAAACGTTTTTCTACTGTTATAATTTGTTTCACTCTCAGAAAGCTTACAAAGTCTCTTATAATAGGATTATTTTCTCCTTATTCACAAGTTACTTACTATACCTCACAAGTGGTTTCCTTCTTATCTTGGGAGATTAATTTATAATCATTTATTTGCGATCCAACAAGTGTCATTCATCGTCCATATCTTTCTCCTTTCATTTTAATGTGTAGAGAATGAAGCTTGGTTATTTGTTCATTGTGTCCATTATAAATCAGGGAATTTAATGGAATGTAAAACGTTTTTCTACTGTTATAATTTGTTTCACTCTCAGAAAGCTTACAAAGTCTCTTATAATAGGATTATTTTCTCCTTATTCACAAGTTATTTACTATACCTCACAAGTGGTTTCCTTCTTATCTTGGGAGATTAATTTATAATCATTTATTTGCGATCCAACAAGTGTCATTCATCGTCCATATCTTTCTCCTTTCATTTTAATGTGTAGAGAATGAAGCTTGGTTATTTGTTCATTGTGTCCATTATAAATCAGGGAATTTAATGGAATGTAAAACGTTTTTCTACTGTTATAATTTGTTTCACTCTCAGAAAGCTTACAAAGTCTCTTATAATAGGATTATTTTCTCCTTATTCACAAGTTATTTACTATACCTCACAAGTGGTTTCCTTCTTATCTTGGGAGATTAATTTATAATCATTTATTTGCTATCCAACAAGTGTCATTCATCGTCCATATCTTTCTCCTTTCATTTTAATGTGTAGAGAATGAAGCTTGGTTATTTGTTCATTGTGTCCATTATAAATCAGGGAATTTAAAGGAATGTAAAACGTTTTTCTACTGTTATAATTTGTTTCACTCTCAGAAAGCTTACAAAGTCTCTTATAATAGGATTATTTTCTCCTTATTCACAAGTTATTTACTATACCTCACAAGTGGTTTCCTTCTTATCTTGGGAGATTAATTTATAATCATTTATTTGCGATCCAACAAGTGTCATTCGTCGTCCATATCTTTCTCCTTTCATTTTAATATGTAGAGAATGAAGCTTGGTTATTTGTTCATTGTGTCCATTATAAATCAGGGAATTTAATGGAATGTAAAACGTTTTTCTACTGTTATAATTTGTTTCACTCTCAGAAAGCTTACAAAGTCTCTTATAATAGGATTATTTTCTCCTTATTCACAAGTTATTTACTATACCTCACAAGTGGTTTCCTTCTTATCTAAGGAGATTAATTTATAATCATTTATTTGCGATCCAACAAGTGTCATTCATCGTCCATATCTTTCTCCTTTCATTTTAATGTGTAGAGAATGAAGCTTGGTTATTTGTTCATTGTGTCCATTATAAATCAGGGAATTTAATGGAATGTAAAACGTTTTTCTACTGTTATAATTTGTTTCACTCTCAGAAAGCTTACAAAGTCTCTTATAATAGGATTATTTTCTCCTTATTCACAAGTTATTTACTATACCTCACAAGTGGTTTCCTTCTTATCTTGGGAGATTAATTTATAATCATTTATTTGCGATCCAACAAGTGTCATTCGTCGTCCATATCTTTCTCCTTTCATTTTAATGTGTAGAGAATGAAGCTTGGTTATTTGTTCATTGTGTCCATTATAAATCAGGGAATTTAATGGAATGTAAAACGTTTTTCTACTGTTATAATTTGTTTCACTCTCAGAAAGCTTACAAAGTCTCTTATAATAGGATTATTTTCTCCTTATTCACAAGTTATTTACTATACCTCACAAGTGGTTTCCTTCTTATCTAAGGAGATTAATTTATAATCATTTATTTGCGATCCAACAAGTGACCAACTAATAATTTTGGCATTTTTTACTTATTCATTATTCACTTTTCTGTGAGAATAGATGCTTTCTTCGTATGATCTTCATATCATTTACTGTCTCTTTCAATCAGCATAGAACATTTCGCTTTCATAATTTTTTCTGATGTTTATTTTATTTCTTCTGCAAATGCAGAACATTTTGCTAAAAAATGTTTAAAAGGCAGCTTTATTAAAATGCAATTATAAATTGCTAAATCATTCCTTATAAAATGCAGATTTCTAAAATGTGACATGGTTTCAAAAATTTCATTTTAACTTAACACAATAAGAGAATTTAAAATTTAATAAACTTTCGCATAATTTATTTAATATTTCTTGCACAATTATAACATTCTATTGGCCCTTAAATCTAAAATTGGACTTATACCACTATTCATTAATTGATTTCAATGAGCCATGTGTTGTAAGGAAACATTCTAACTCTACGACCAAACATGTCTTTAAATTAAACTGAAGGCTTGAAATATGTTAATTAGCAATTATAAATAAATTATATATATAGTGAAAAAATTGAAAATCAAATTTTGTATATTTAAAATTGTAATTTTTTTTACCACAGAAAAATTTAATGAATTTCATTGTAACTTTTTTTACCTTTTACTATAGATATTTTTATCAAAAAATATAATAAATATAATTATTACCAATTTTATATATATATATATATATATATATATATATATATATATATATATATATATATATATATATATATATATATATATATATATATATATATATATATATATATATATTATACTGGAGCTTAGGTAACCAGGTATGTCTTCATCTAGAAGATAGCAGAGACATTTTTTTTGGAAAGAAGAGTAAAAGTCACGAACCACATTATTGTTATGTGACCTGTGCCTAAGGTGAATTTCATTGCGATTATATTATATCCAAATGGAGCCTCTAGTTTATAAGGGAAACTTCTAGAGTTTCTTGTCTTACTCAAGCAATGCTTTTTTTCTTGAGATTTGAAATAAAGTTGATGCAAATAAAACTTATAAGGTAGACCTGATCTTATCATTTAAAATAGTAGACCTGATTCTTGAAGTACCGTAGGTAGAAAGTGTTAGAAGGGCGAGGAAACAGAGTACCTTATTCTATATGAACGTGATGTTATTGAGCTTATTCGATTGTCTACTTTAACTATCCTGGTTTTATGAATAAAATGGGGGACCCTAACATATAGAACTAAGTTACTTTAGGTTTGGAGTTTCGTGCAAAATGTTTTTCGCAGAGCTGACATAGCTATCGAACACAATTAAAAATAAGAAGAAAGATATATAAGTACATGATGTGGTATCTCAGTGTCTATTTTCCTGAAAATCTAAGCATCAAAATTTAAGGGAAAAAAAGTCAAATAATTCTGATCACAGACATTTGTTTCAATTAAAACATTTTTACATAGCATGTATTCACACTGTTGTTACATATTATGAAAACAAAATAAATAAAGGCGACTATATTCTGAATGGAACACCGACCCACCCGAAGGTATGCGGTGAGTAAACGTCGTTGCGTAATACAGTCAAGAGGTGCACCACAAGGCCGAAGCCAAGGTTCAGGTAGTCGCAAAGGTCAAATGACCGAAAGAACTCCCAGCAAGTGGTGGGGTGACCCAAACCACTATAAAAAAGGCTCAAAATGATGAGGCGAGAGAGACGTTCATTGGAACTAGCTCTGACTGGAAGATGGGGGCCAGTTTGGCCTATAATAATTAAATACAAACAAGGTTACAAAACAGCATGATACAAGATAAAATACAAACAAGGTTACAATACAGTATGATACCAGATTAAATACAGATAAGAAATTTTACATATGTACAGAGAACAGAAGAGGTGGAGTCAGTCAGTGAATTGGTAGTGCATCTCTTGCAGTAGAATCTGCTGGATCCCCTTTCGGAAGCCTTTGTTGGAGAGGAGTTGTGGGGCTCTATCAGCTCTGGCAGAACTTGGGAAATGGCGTGTCCTGACATCAGCGTAGTGCTCACAGTCGAATATGAGGTGATTGATGTCTAGAGTCTCTCCATCATGTAAGCAGATGTCATCTTGTCCATGGAATCGTATTCTATAGGTTCCAAAGGAACCATGACCGGTGAGGAACTGGTTGAAGTAGAAGTCTGCGGAGATTTTTTTATAGATACTTTCTGAAAGAATGAGTAGAGTCTCCTGGTCTTGGGGAGCACTCCCAGAGATGTTGCCATCTGTGCAGTTCATCTACATTGGTAAGGGTGATAAGCTGTTGCTGCTGAGTTGGACTGTGATTCTAATATCTTCATTTGTGGTGGCGTCTTTGGCGGCTTTATCCGCTTCCTCATTGAAACGGATGCCCACATGTGCTTTTACCCAGTGAAAGGTAAATGTTTGGGGGTTGTTCGTGAGAGTCTCCCTAATGTCACTGATCACGTCACTATTGATGACTGTAGCAGAGAGGGCCGAAAGCACAGATTTAGAGTCTGCGTGGATTTGGCAGACCGGAGCATTATGTTCCAGAACGTATTTCATGGTAAGAAGAATTGCAGAAGCTTCCGCTTTGAATATCGTTGCGTCATCATTCAGTCGGACTTTGGTGCTCCAGATCACAACTTCGTTGCAAAGAATAATGGAGGCACAACCTACTCTGTTGACAATCTTGGAGCCATCGGTGTAGGCAAAATGGTCAAGATGGTTAGGAATGGGCGAGCATTCAACTTGTCTATAAGTCCAGGGAGGATCATTCCTCAAAGTACGAGTCCATGCATTCTTGGAAGACCAGTTTCTGTCGCTAATACTAATAGTCGAACCATAATTCCACAGCTCGAATCGTTTCTTATAGGAATCTGCCTTCAAATGCAGAGGAGGGCAGCAAGCAAGGACTTGAAGGGCATCAGTAGAGGTGGTTCTATAAGATTTGGGGATCTTAAGTAGAGCAATTCTCTGTATTTGTTGCAACTTACCATTGATGCGGACTGTGTCCTGGTACAACACCTGACAGTCATACAGGATTATACTCTCAACAACGCAGGTATATGTTAGTTTGAGAATCTCTGGTTTAAGTCCCCATGTGGTCCTAGTGACTCGGGCAAGTTTGTTTTGCAAATTGTTTATTCTTTCCTTGATCCAGTTTAAGTGCGGAAACCAGCTCAGTTTGGGATCTAGGAGGATTCCTAGATATTTCATTTCAGAAGTATAAGAGATTCTGTGACCAGAGATAGTAATGCCCGGTCTCCTGGTTATGTCCCTGTGTGGAACAAATATAGTATAATTGCACTTATTGAGACTAAGTTGAAGTCTAAACTTCCTGGTCCAGTCTTCCACTATTTTCATAGGTTTTATCACCATTTTAGAGAACTTAAAGTAGGACTTTGAATGGAGGAGAATTGGCACGTCATCAGCAAATGCCTGACAGTGGACATCCCTTCCAAAGTCCTGAATGAGCAGTTTATTGGCAATAAGGAGCCATAAAAAGGGTCCTAGATTAGAGCCCTGAGGGACACTGATATTATAGGAGTTTTGCTTCTTTGATTCATCAAGATAGGCGCTATTCTTAAGTAAAGTGCAAACTAATCTGTAAAGATTTGCTGTGGTATTATACCTTCTGAGGATTCGAAGGATGTCATTTCATCTGACGCTGTTGAATGCGCCTTTAATGTCCAAATAAAGACGACTAAATAAATTATTAAATTAAGGAAAACCTATGCCTCAATGAAATTTCACAAATTTTAAATGTTTCATTTTCTTTAGTTTTAGATGCGATATTTAATAATATTTGTGCCTTATTTATTCATATGAATAAAGAGTTTATTTTCTTTTCTAAATTTTATTTGTACCTGGAAAGAGAATTTTTCCTTGCAACGTATTAAATTATGATGTAACTATAAAATCTCTGAGTGCTTTCTGGAAAATTTTAATTTTCATTTGTAGGGAAAAAACACAAGGATAAAAAAAAACAAAAACACACTGTGTACAGCTATTAGTTGAAGAAACGTATTTTCCTCGTAAGAATCAAGATTAAGTTAATGTTCCCGTTTGTTTTCCACGAGTTTAATAAGGATGTTACTTCCTAACAGAAGATTATATAAATAGGCTATTTCTTCTTATTCACCATGAATTTTTCAACTTGTTGATTACATTCTTTATTCATTTATTAGATTAAATAATTTATCTGGTTTGGTAAAAAATAATTGTAATTCTTTTAGTGTGATACTTGAAGTTATATCATATATGTACTTATATTTTACCATTTTGTTCATGCATTTAATTACATTTAAATCAACTTACATAGAAAATATGATTAAATTGTCAATAGTATTGGAAAGCCATTGAACTAGTATCTTAAGCGCTAATATTTGGCATTTGTAAAATAAATAAACTTATATAGAAAATATATACATACGTGTATTGTTGTAGCAGAATATTCAGTATTTAGTTTCAAAACTACCCGAATATTGTATATTTGATATTCAATCAAATCATTGTTTATTTCTCATTTTTATATCTTTATTTTTAAGTGTGGTTCTCTTGTATTCGCCGAAATAATACAAATATTCAATTACTCAGCAAGATAATGTTAATGTTACATAGGAGATGTTTAATGTAGTCAAGAGAGTATACATATATACAGCTAGATATGTATACTCTCTAGACTACATTGAACATCTAGTAGTGAATAGAACGTCTATATAGTCTAGAATCAATGTAGTCCAGTGATCATATAGTCTCCTATTTAATTGACGCATATTCTTGTGCTTGGGAAATTATGTAAGAATCTTGTGGAGTAGAAGTTTCAATTACTAGTAACAAAATCAAATTATAACTATAGTTTCAAGAAAGTCTTAAAATGGTGTTACCAGTCAATAAACTTGAAAATTTCTGTTTTTCCTGTATTAAAATGATATACATAAAAAATTTGAATGTTTTTTTTAATTTGCTCACGAGTTGAATTAATTATAGTATTTATATTTTATATTATATTTGAACTCAGAAAAATGTTTCAGTATTTATTTTGAAAGGCAGATTTGTATATTTAATATACATCATGATTCTGATTACCTAAATATACAGTTGAATTTTGCAACTAATATAAGAAAACAATTGTAACATATTTACTTTGCCATTTTACGCGAGAATGTTTTAAACATGTTATATTGTAAGAAAAATGACGTTGAAAAAGTCCTCTCTCTCTTATAAAATATGAACCACATTGTCAGCGATGGTTGATCATGGCAGATGCAGTCTTATAGGAATTTATGAACTCACAGTTCATCTTCGACATAATGGTGGATTACAGTCCAAATGTTTGCACCATTTCTGGCAAAGGGAGATTTATTCCTCTGCTTTCGATGATTCAGCAACGACCAGATGGACTTAAATCCATGGTATAAGCCTATAAGATAACACTACACACATATAAGTTTAACCGGCATATCTTAATTTTAAGTTACTAAAATAATAAATATACTAAATTCAATTACAATATACTAAATTCAACGTAAGATATAAACTTTTAGATTTTTTTTACTAAGGAGATTAAATTACCAATTAATGGTAATATAAAAAATCATTGAAACTAATTCTTTATCCTTTACTTTCAGAATCGTGCCATTAAAGACATTATATATTTTTGTCATCACATAACCTTATATAAATTCTTAATTTTAATAATTATGGTGTGTTTATTATTGGGTTTCACTTCTCAACAGACTATTTCAATAAAAATGGTTTTGTTATATTTCTTAGTAAAAAATATGATACACCAAGGAAAATGAGATAATTATTGAAAGTAAGGAAATAATAATTCAAGTGATTACAAAACAAAATATAACGACTTGATTGTTTCATAAAACTTTGTTATTATGATAAAAATTTCAGTTATTTTTTAATCAATTCAAAGGAAGTAACAAAGAGCTTGCGTTATTGTTTTAAATTACAAAAAAAAAAAAAAATCTAAAAGCACTGAAAGCAGAAATATTAATGATGAAAGCAAAATGATGTTTTCATATTTAAAACTGATAATACAATAGATTGATATTGTAATATATTTAATACTTATATTACAATAGATGAAATAATAGTTCTATTTATAAAAAATTTTGAAGCTTTCAATTTTTATAGAAATTACTTTTGAACTTGAGAGGTTTAATCATTATATTTTGAAAAAAATTAACAATTACTAAAAGGTTGACTATTTACTTATATATTTGCGAAGATATAAATTTATATTGGATAGAAATGTAACATGATGAAAGTTTCTCCATATATATAGGGCTTATAAAAAATAATAATTTTTTTACAAAAGTTAAATGCAAAATTTTTCAACTCCAGTAAAAACTTAGTTAAATGCCTAGTTTTTGGTTATATATACATTTTTCTTGTATCATATTTAATACACTTTTAAAATATATTTTAATATTTACGAATTTGCTTGTTCCTTTTACTCATCTTCTTTATTTCAAAACTATCCTCAAACTATAATCCTTTTTTCACATGTAAAATCCATATCGTTTCTATTTTTAATATTGTGCTTAAATTTTATTTGAACATGCAGCAAAATATCTTTATATATATCTTTCGTTTTTTTATTGCAAAACCGCTTGTGCTTTACAGTACTACTAATTCGTGACATCTTTCTTGTGCACTTGTCAAGTTTATTTGCATGCAAATAACCTTTCCACTACATAAATAAATTAATTTTTCATTTAAATGATCATGGTAAGTCTACTCCTAAAATTTTATGGTTGTCTGCTGAAAACTAGTTTAAAATAAACAAACAAGTTCAAGCTTACTACTTAATTCATACAAGTGATTAAAGTAATATATAATTACTTTTGCATTATATGAAGCACAAAGCACACCTATTTAATAGAGATTTCTCATTCATTAAAAACGTACAAATGAACTTAAGTTTCCTATGATTTAAAGAATTTAAATAAGCAAAATTTTGTTTTACAATTTCTCCTGCACGCAAATCACATTTGCAAAAGTTACTTGAAGAATAATGTTATTTACAGTCATTTTAATCTTAACAAAACTAATACAAATTCTTTTCTTTTTATTTTTCAACGAAGTATTATATCGTCTGCAAAAAGCCAATCTAATACATTTTGTTCCAAAAACACTTTATTCTTTTCAGGCGTCAATTTACAACTTCCCCCTTTCATTACTTTTGCCATATCTTTCCCATATACTTAGATATTTAAAGAGCTGTAGTTTATCTAAATAATCGTGTGGGGGAGAGGTACATAAATAAAGAAAGGTCTCCCGCAGATTGCTGGGGAAAACCGATTGACCATTAACTGTTCGAAGGGATTTTTTTCCCTTTTCTTCGAACATTACCGTTATCGCTTTTATTCCTATCCGGCACATTTCCTACCCTGCATGTGTGCATAGATTATTATTCTGTTAGCCTACCGCTTTTCCAGGATCCCTAGAGTCTTTTTTATCAAGTGAGAATAATGTTTTTTATTACTTGCTACTTTTTCCTGCCTTGGCTATACGGGGAATAAACATTGCATCATAGTTATGAGCTCTATATAACTGACTGAAAATGTGAGGAGAGCTGTCGAAAGAAACGTTTTAATAAAACTTGACAGAAAGAAAGAGAAATATCTTCTCTCTCGTAACTATATTGTTTACTGGTACAGTTATAAAAATCTCAGTTATGATTAAGAAGCTCATATTGAATGTTTCCCACTGAATATGCAGTAACTAATCTTTGATTTTAACCACATTCAATTTCCTTTTTGTTGGGAATAATAGCCTTATGTTCCTTTTCAAATGCAGCGAACATTTTTCACCTTATAATAAAAATTCCTAACGTAAAAGTAAACTTCACATTTACCTCTAGCGAATTTTTATTTTCATTTTACTAACAGATGCGTAACCTGAATTATTTTTGAATTTCAAAATAGTTTTTTAATATCTGAATACAAAATTTATAATCCAGTTTATGATATCCACTGCAATATTATTTTAAGTACTCCATTTTTTATTGTGATATAGTTATAATGTAATAACAAATCTTAATCTAAAATTCCTCAATTCATTATTTCAGTAAATTTTACTTAATATGAGTTTCTTGTTTAATGTGTTCTAGATTCAAACAGTTGATAGTTAATATGAAGAGATAAATAAAAGAGAAAAATCTGAGCCATTTTACTTTTCTAAGCAATTTTATGACTTTTAAAGTTTGAGTGTAAAATAAAAGATTAACTAAAGAGTCCAATTCTACATATTTTTGTGAACAATTCATAAAAATATTATGTTATAAACTTCGATAAAATATTATAGAAATATTTTGCTACAAGCTTATGATATCAGTAAAGAATTTTCTTTGTGAGTATGCATGTAATTTGATTGTTTTATTTCACATTGGCTTTGCATGCACTTGAAATTCTGTTCATAGGGTTAGCTTGCATTTACCATCAATTATATGAATCTCAAATGGTGCAGGTATCATGAAATCAGGAAAGGAGGAAAGTCAATATGGCTGTAATATTTATCTAATTTTTAAAACTTTATCTTGTTAAACTGGTAACGATAATGATATAGATAAAAGAACTGAAAAAAAAATTAAAATGATGCATTCCTTTTCCTTCTCAAAAGAACAAGCGTAATATTTCAATGTGATTCCTAATTTTTACATTAAAAATTATTAAAACCACAAACTATTAAAATACGGTTTAAGAAATTTAGATTTTAATATTTAAAAAGATAAGAGTACATTTTTGAGATCCTCTTTGTAAATATGAAAGAATAAAATTTTGTATGAACCTATTTTAACAACTAAACTTATGTTAATAATGACACGTAAGACAGTTATATGCCTAATATAAATACATAAAATCTCAAATGCAAAAATAATATAAGAACGTACATTTTATTTGAATAAAATAAGCAACAAACAGAAAAATGATGCTGAAATCAAAAATGCTTCTTCTTCTTCATAAGCTCAACAGTCGGTTACCGGCCAAGTCTGTCTCTATCAGCTTCTTCCATATAGATCTATTAGACGCCAAGTTTCTCCAACGGCTTACTTCCAAGTCCAATAACCATCTCTCCACTCTATCTATCTGGGTTCTTGGTTTTGGTCTCTTGTTTAGAAAGTTATTTTAGATATGATATTAGTCTGATTTTTGTTCCTGAGATTTCTGAACAGTGGGTTTTCTAATGGGGTGGGGTTGTTAACCTCACACCCAACCCCATTATCTGGAAGATCAGGCCCTGTTTAGTCGTCTCTTACAACACGCAGTGAAAACTGTTTATAGGAAAGAAATTTTTATTGGTTGCTGAACAGTAAAAGAGGTAATTCCTCTACAAAATAGCAGAAAAACAATTATACAAATAAGTAAGGCAAACAATTATCCTAACTTGTGTTTCAAAATGTTTAATTACAAGAATTCATAAGTTGGGCAGAGTTACCACTTCTACAATATATACTGGGAATGTTGTTGCTTTGATCAATAGTATTTTAGGGAATCTTTATCTATTCTAGAAAAAAGCATGTTGTCAGGTCATTAAGATTTCGGGAAAGATTCATAAAATAGAAATACGGCTCTTGAGTATGTCAAAGTCATATTATATGGGGTTTAAGTTGGGTGAATACATTAACTGTTCCTTTTGAAGAAAGATTTTACATTTCATGTACTGCCTTACAATGACTTACGAGTTCTATATACTCGTTCGTAATCCTTCATAAACTTGGCATAAAAACTCATGTTTTCCAGACATGCAGAAAACATATGAATTGAGTATTACAACTGATTATAAAATTATTGCTAATGGCAACTTGTAAGGGAAACTAGGGAAAACGTGAAAATCACTTTAGTCTCTAACAAATAACCCTGCTAAAACCATGAAGCAGCACCATTATATTTGTATTTGTTCAGTGAATATTGAGATCAATTTCTCAAAATCAGTCAAATCTGTATTTATCGATAATTGTTGCTTGTATAGTATCAGTTACCGCTGAACAATACATTGGCCCATTGTTGTAATGCCCAATGAATGTCATCCAAAATAGACTATAACGGAGCTCTTCTGTGAGACAACGTCAATGACGCATGAACTGATGATTATCTGGAATACAGTATAATTTCAGCTGCTGTCCACAACACATCAATTCTCTCTTTAGAATGAAAATGACGTTCATTTAAGTTCTTTTATAGATTAAAATGCTGTCAAAACTCATACATAGCGAGAGCAAGCGAAATGAGAGGATGTTTTAAAATTTTAATGCGCATTTATTCCGTAAATACAAGTGTTAACTTTATTGAAAGTAAAGATGCATTATCATGGTGAAACAAAAAACTTATTCAATTCATTTTCTGTATGATGCTTAGAGATATTTAAAACGTACCTGTAGCACCGATGCCGTATAATCCAGGATTCCAAATTCTGAATTTTTTTGACGATGAAGAAATGTTGCCAAGATGACATATTGTGACGTACGCAATGACGTAAATACTGGGTGAACAGAGTTTTGTGCATAATTTTTGTAGGTCTCCATATTTATGATGTAATAAAAATCTGATTGCCAGATACATAAGAAAATCCACCAAAAAGTCATCAAACTCAGAATTTGGCGTTCCGTATTATTCGGCATCATGTGCCACAAGTAGCACAGAATGACTCAAATACTTTCTGTCTTTCTAACTTGACGACTTTTACTATTTTTAGCTTTCAGAAAGTAAATATAAGCAATAATCTTTCATGGTACATTGTCTTTTCACTATTATGAACATGTGATTATCTTCAAAGTGACAGCCATTTTTTTCTTAACGAGTTAAAATTTCAAAACATGATATGCCATTTCCTCATGTAATGATTTTTGAAATAACGCAATGTCACTATCCTTAATTAGCTTAAATTTTTTCCACTTTTTCGAAAACGCTTCTCTCTTTGGTATTCAGAGAAATTATAGAGAATACATTGACAAATTCAAATTGTTATCACTCTTTCATGTATAGTGGTAAACCTGGTTTTAAGTTCCTTCTGTGTTAATTGTTAACTGTAGCGATTACCATAGAAAAAAGTATGGCAAATACATAATCCAAGATATGTTGACCACAATCATTTTATTCGTTCTTCACCTTGAAGAACATTGCAGTTTCAATGAAATCCTGTAAGCCAGCTGATTACAATAGCACGAGATGAAACTACATTTAGAAACAATATTTTTATTACAAAAATATTGTTTGTAAATGTAGTTTCACGTGCTTTATTACGGTGCTTAAGACGCATATTTAAGCTTGTGATTGGAGGTGGGTATTTGTTGAACATCGATGATGAGAATTTGTTCTTACTAGATGACTTGTGCCAATTAGCTTTGCTGGCACATGGCTTGCTTAGTAATAAATTTTCATGTACTCATCATCATCTGATTGATTGTTGAGATCCTGTTATGTAAGTATTTATAGGAGTTTAATAAATCTCCAGTATGATAAAAGTTTCTAGTTGTTTTTTATCACTCATTTTAAGTCACGAAATCTCAGAAGTAAACTTTTTTGATGTCTATGATATTTGAGACTTCGTCCTGCAGCACACTTTGTGCAGCACTGCTAATATTGGAACGTAAAAACATCAAATATCCCAAGATTTTAGGACATTTAAAAGGAAGCAATTCAATGAAAAGAGTACTTGTATGTAAAAAAGAATCCAAATACAAAATATCCAATAGAAAGTCATGCAATATATCTCATTTAATTGCATATCACTATCTCAAAAGCAAAGCAAAATTCCAGTTAATAACAAAACACTTTCATGCCTGTTTATGATGGGTTAAAGAACACTGATTCTATCCAATAAGCTTAATTGAGGCTAGGAATTGTTTAAAAAAATCATTAATTCATTGCTGAATTCCATTCAATAGGTGACAACATAAGAAAATTCAAACCTATGTTACAAAATTTAAGAGATCGTAAAAGCTGCTCTTACATTTGATTTGAGATTACTCATTTATAATTTGAGATTACTTGCTTGCTTTTAAACTCCTTATAGATAAAAAAGCTTTCTTTTATATAAGATTTTAATTATTTATCAGTTCTCATAGATCAGTAAATTATATAAAGTAATTATAGAGATCATCTATACCTTTTTTGTTGACCATTGATATCTCTATTTTGTTTCAAGTTTTTTTTTTAACATTTTTGTTATTGATATCTTTGTCCATCATTCGAACAAAACTAAGCTTTTAATCAAGAATCAGCATTTAAAATTGATGACAAAAGAAAATTCTTTTTCATTTAGCAAATAAAAAAGATCGTGAAATGCTCAAAATTTTGATTTTCGGAATCTTAAAGAGATCCGAAAGAGTCTAAATCACGTTCAATTGCAATTAATCGTGATTTAGACTCTTTCGGATTTCGACATCAAACGAGGCAATCAATTACAATCTCATTTAATAAATATTATCTTCAAAGTTTCTAGAAGATTGTAACAAGTTGACAAGAAATTTAATTCTCATTTCATTTATGAAAATTTTTTGGTTCTTTCCTTAAATATGAAAAAGATAGATAAAGTATATAGATAAAGAATTGATTGCATCAAAATGAAAATAATTCTTATGGAAATATAATATTAATTGCCGTAGGGAAATAATGTGAAAAATGATATTTTTTTATAAAATCTAAAATTTGTTTTATTTCTGGAGGGTAATTTTTCTTTTGATTAAGTAATCATTTCAAAATATGTAATGCATTTTAACGAACTAGTCCTTAGTTTTCAACCAAAACCAGTACAAGAAAACTTAAAGTAGCGATGCGTAGCATGGATAGCGATAAACATTTGTAAAGAACTTATTAAGTCTATTCTTGATGAAATGAAAATGATCCATTCGGTAAAAAGTGAAAGTTAAAACCGTCGTTTGTTTATCGATAAGTTGAAAGTATTCTTTTATGTAAGATTCTAATTATTTTTGAACTCACCTACATCAATAAATTGTATGGCGACTAACTTGTTTAGTGGTCAGCGTGACTGACTACAGATAAGGAGGTCCTGGGTTCGAATTCCGGTTCGGGCATGGATGTACTTTCTCTCTATCTATCCTGTCTTTGTCCTTTCCTTGTGTGAATGGTTGCCTACCCTATAAACGGGTACCTATGGCATGTGTGTACTGAAGAAGTCAGACTCCACACCAAAATATGATTCAGTTGGAAAAGTGGAGCAGCGCAGCCCATGTTGCCAGCTTAGCTGGCACATGAAAATGAATGAATGAATAAATTGTATAAAGTAATTATAGGATCCTATATACATACCTCTACTTTGATTCAAGTATTTTGACATTTTTGTTCACATTTTAATGCGTGTTAACAATTATTATTATGTATACCTTAAACGATTGAAAATTATTTATATAAATATATAGTAACATTTTGCATTTTTAAATGATAAAATATTGATTATATAATTTAAGCAATTATTTTTTGAGAAAGTTATTTGTTTCATTTTAACTCTTTCTGCCTTGAGGCTAAAATGCTAACAGAAATGCCTTAAATAATGGGTTAAAAACTGACAGTGTCATAAGCAACTAAAGAGTTTACTGATTTCCGATTCTTTAAGATAAGTACACAAATAAAATGTTTTCTTTAAAAAGAATTGAAAAAATACTATTCTCTATACTCACGTCTATTCTTAAGATAAGTTTAGAACTTTTTTTTATAAGGGTTTTTGAATGCAGTAAGAGAAAGAAAAGATCTTATAGGATGAGTATATTTTTTCGTTTCTTCAAAGAACCATCCTTATCCCCTTTGATGGTTTAGGCGGCATCTTCGGATCCCCACAAAATAGCATTTGTCAAAAAGGCAGAGTTCTAAGATCTAATAAAGAACGCTTTTCCCACATTCTTTTTTATCCGATTCTACATTTTTGAGAACTTTTACGAAATCCTTGTGACTTAAAGTACATTTATGGTCTGTTCTAATATTATAAGATTTTGGTAAAATGTCCACAGTGTAAAAAATGGCTTCAAAACTATTAAGGCAATGGAACATTTTCCGAGAACATTTCAACAAA
This sequence comes from Latrodectus hesperus, assembly GCA_037975125.1. Lineage (NCBI taxonomy): Eukaryota > Metazoa > Arthropoda > Arachnida > Araneae > Theridiidae > Latrodectus > Latrodectus hesperus. The sequence goes on from JAJQOW010000014.1 coordinate 3,045,692, forward strand.
ATAAAATATGATGTGCTAAAATATGCAATAACTGAATGCATATTAAAATGACGGCACTGTTATTTAGATGATTGTAAAATAAATAATCCTTGATTCAATATTGAGTTTATTTCGCAGGTCAACAGTGGTACTTTTTCTGGTATCTTTTGAATGAATTTGATGCTTGAATTGAAATCCTTTGAAATCCCTTGACCCATCTTATATATGTCTTACAAAATTCATATTAATCATTAATATTAATCAGTAATAATTAATGTATTCATATTAATCAGAGTAGATTTCTTAAAAGATGGTCAACTCTTGATAATATAACTTATTTGGAAACACAGATCCGCAATGCTTTTGTGCAGAGGAATCATCTGGTTTCCATTTTCTTCGACATAAATAAAGCTTACTACCATACATAGCGTTAAGGAATTCGTCATAGGATGTATGATTTTGGCTTTCGGGTTAATTTGCCGATATTTATGCATAACATTTTACGCTCCCGTGGCTTTAAAGTTCGTATTGATTCTATTTTTCCAACATTTTAAATCAACCTGAAGGTGTTCCTCAGGGTAGTATTTTAAGCATCACTTTTTTTAATCTTCTCATATTAGTTTCATACTTCCTCAGCTTTCATCTTCTGTGCATGGTACCTTATAAGTTGATGACCTGCAAATATCCTGCTAGGGGTTAAGCATTCGTTTAATTGAAAGACAATTGCAAACATCTGTTAATAAACTTGCTACATGGTGTGTTGAGAATAATCATACACTATCTCCTAGTAAGAGCAGTTGTGTGCATTTCTACAGATAAACTAGCCTCCACAATGATCCTGTAATTCATATGAACAACACACCTATACCAGTGGTAAATCAGGTAAAATTTCTTAGTGTGATGTTTGACCGTAAATTAACCTTTCTTCCGCATGTATTACATCTGTGGAAGAGGTGTGAGTGATTGCTTAATATAATCAATGTGCTTTCAAACACATCTTTGGGGTGCTGATCACACGTCACTCCTTCGAGTTTACCAATTACTCATTTTATATCATCTTGTCTACGGTTGTGTTGTTTACGGATCAGCAAGATCATCTGTGTTACGCACACTGGACATTGTTTATCATTCTATTCTGAGAATAAGTTCAGGCGCATTCCGCACATCACCCGTCCAGAGTCTTTATGCAATATGCCAAAAATTGCCTTTAGACCTGTGACGTATACAGTTCTCTCTATTATTGTTGTAAAATCATGTCTGATCCTCATTATCCTTTACGTTCTATGGTTCCTGTTACTACACTTAAGAGATTGTATGATGCTCGTAGTTGCAGCATCCCACATTTTCGTACCCGAACTTAATATTTTCTATAGTTCTCAGACCTACATGACTTCCATTTTGTTAAAACGTGGACCTTTTATCCCAACCACCTTGGTATGATCCACAGATCAATATAAATAATCCTTTTCATAATCTTAGAAATTCAGATACAATTATTACCGTTTATCAACTGCTATATTCATCACATCACTGTCAGTATACCACGAACACACCAGTATTCACTGATGGTTCTAAATACGCTGGACATGTGGGTTGTGCTGTAGTTACTGAAAATAATATTCTTAGCTACAGCCTCCATAGTTCCTGTTCAATCTTCACAGCTGAAGCAACAGCAATTTATTATGCTCTTCAGCACGTGAATAAAAGCTATTCTTTTAAAAATTGTGCGTACACTGACAGTTTGAGAGTTTTGGATGCGTTGAATAGCGGTTATTTCCTATGTCATCCAGTTGTATTTAGAATTTTCAAATAATTGGATTCTCTTGTTGGCAAGGTTTATAATACATTGTTCTGTTTGATCCCTGGTCATGTGGGTCTCGATGACCAGACAGCTGATAAAGATGCATCCGGACCACTCATGCCACCTGTTCTCTTGTCTGATGTGAGAAAGGGAGTAAAAAAACTAATACATTCTTTATGGGAGGAATCACGGAAGCTGCAGGTCAGTAACAAGCTCCATGCCTTATTTCCATCCATCACTCCAGTATCATTTTTACCGTTACGAAGTGCTGATGTCCGTTTGACTCGTCATTGTATCGGACACACACGTTTCAACCACTGACATTTGTTTCTGAACGAATAAAATCCATGATATGAAATGTGTGATGAACTTGTGCAACATATTTTAAATTCTGTTTAGTGGGAATCACATACTATTTTTATAATAATAACCTTAACGTAGATTACATTTTACATTATTAAATTTTGTCTCAAAAAATTCTGTTTTTATTACAATCAGTTTTTCAGTTTTTTTTGTACAATTAAAAGATAATATGTTACTAATATTTTTTATAAGAATGACTTATTTATAATAATTACTATTAATAAATTATAATTATAAAGATTTCAATTATTTATAATAATTACATTGTAAATAAAATTTTAAATTAAACTAATTAAAAATTATTCAAACTAATTAACATAAATGCAATTAAAATTTGTTTAATAAAGTGTTAAAGATGAATATAAACTCAAAATGAAATATTTATTATTTTATTTCCGGAAGATTTCTAGTAATTCAAAATTGATATTACGAATCAACACTATTTATCAGTACAACTATAAAAGGCCCACACCCACCACAACATCAAGAAACGTCTCATACTTTTTAATAGACATATAAATGAATCCCATTATCCAACACTGCGAATGATGATAGATGGTTATGGCTCTCTTCTTTTACCTACTGAAATTTCTTCACTTCAGGCTGTCAAAGTAATAAGACTGGGTCTTATGGAATATAAAGTTCTAGATTCAATATTAGCTACTGTTGAATAACTAGAAGTAATTGTTACATTTATACTTTCTGAATAAACATATCTGAATGGATACTTGAGAACTTCTCTAGTTTTCTTTTGCGAAAGGTGAATAAATATTTTTTATCTAATACAATTATTTCACAAAGCCAAACAATATAGTTTTATAATACTATGCAAGTTTTTGCCTGTTAAACTGCCTTCTACGTGGTATCAAATTTGTGACTGAAGGGATAACCGTAGTTAAGTCATGTGACCACACTCTTGGGAAAGATATATCACAAATTTGATCAGTTTCTTTGAATAATGGAAGGGGAATGTTATTTTTTGTTCTGTTGTTGTTGTTGTCATGTGCCAGCCAGGCTGGCAATATGTGGTGCGCTGCTCCACTTTTCCAACTGAACCCTATTTTGGTGTGGAGTCCGACTTCCTCAGTACATACATGCCATAGATACCCGTTTATAGGGTAGGCAACCATTCACTCCACATTCATTAAAAGAAAGGACAAAGACAGGATAGATAGAGAGAGAAAGTACACCCATGCCCGAACCGGGATTCAAACCCAGGATCTCCTTATCCGCAGTCAGACACGCTGATCACTAGACAAGTTCGGCGGCATTTTTTGTTCTATTTCCTGGATATGAATCCGTTGAAGTAGGATGTGTTTTCTACTTCAACGTGGTGTTTTCTACTTCTACTTCCATTGTGGTACTCTTCTTTGAACGCATGAGCTATTAAACACCCATAAACCTTACAATAGATCTTAACTGTTTTACAATCCGATGCGCTCTGTAAAACTCGTTATTTGAGAGTTGTGACTGATTCAACCTAACAACAGAAGTCCGATTGGTTCAAGAATAGATTTATTTTAATATTTTTTTGAATTTAATGAACGAATGCCATTCTTAATTATTCCATAAAAGTTAAATACTTGCTGGGCGTAATCCTTACATATTGGAGCAATGTTAAAATGATATCCGATCAAGTGTCAATTCTTCGCGTGATTGAAGTTTAAAATGCGTTTGTTAATAATAGAACTTAATCCATTAACCGATGTGTGCAATCCAAACTTCCATCACATTATATCATCATATATGCATGAAAAAGTTCTAGACTTCGCATCAAATGGAGTCATGATCGCTTACATATAGGAATCTCTTTCGGCGTTAGAAATTATTTTCAATCTCATTTGAAAGATAGCATCGGTAATCTATTTCACCCTCCTAATGTCAAAAAAAAATTGATTATTAAAATGCTCTTTAAGAGCTTATCTGGACAGAAAATAAGATGAAAACTCAAACTGAGTTCTTAATTTTGATCATTAAAATGCTCTTTAAGAGCTTATCTGGACAGAAAATAAGATGAAAACTCAAACTGAGTTCTTAACTTTTAAGGAAAACTCTGTTACCAGAAAACATCTTTCCTTGCGTTAGATGCATGGGTTTAAAGATGCTCCTATTATGAATTTTGTTTTTATCGGCGATAGCACATTAGGTAGCATTTAAAGTGTTCTGTTAAATGACGTTTTGAAAGTAGTGGTATTACACAGAACGACCAGTGAATTCTACAGCATGTTTTGGAGATTGGTTTTCTCTTTGATTATTTTCGAAGCAGAGTCACTAATATCTACAATATCTATGTATATAAAATTATTAAAATAAACATTTTTATTTGAAGAAATATTAAAAATTATGTCCTCAAACAAATGATCATACTCACCATTCTCTTATTTCAATAAAATTCTCTTTGATTTCATGGAGTGTATACTTCATTAGTTTTCGTGATACTATCATTGTTTGAAAATATAAATGCAAACATTGTTTAATGAATAGGAATTTAATATTCTTTATATGAAATTTATGTGACTATAAATTTTTCACGCGTATTTTACCGCTGTTTTAAGGCACAGAAATCTGTCACTTATGTCTGGTATTCTAATGTAATATAGGTGAAAATAGCTATATTTAATTTTGAATATACTATTACTTTCTAGTCTGAAAAATATCAATCTTATTTAATATTTGAAATTGTATATAATTTATACTATTGTACATTTTAAATGCAGTTTGAATTTGTTTTTCAGTCACTTTCATGAATATTGTTTGCAGTATTAGATCCTGTATAGTTTTTATAATACATGGTGATATATTCATACCACATTTAAACATTTATTAAATATTGTTTCTTTGTACCACTTAATAATTTATTTTTACTTCTCTTTATCTGTTGAATACAGTTTTAGTAAAAGGAAATATTTATTCAAGTTCTTATCTTTAAAAAGAGAAATCCGCTTTTAAATATTAAAACAAAAGCAAAATCAATATACAAATGTGAAACTTTATTTATCACATTTTAAAATGCTGAAATAAGAATACTAAAATATTTATAGTTTTGGAAAGTTACCATATTGGTAAATATGAAAATTAATTTACAGGTGTAAAAATAGGAAAAAACACATTTTTAAGAAAAAATAAACGTGTTTTTATGAATAACTATTAAAGAATTATCCTGCAGAAAAAGCTGATAAAATTAAAAAAAAACTGCATTTTAAATATTTAAGTTATAAAATCTGAATTTAACTTACAAAATAAATTTTTCACTTAGCTGTTTTTGTTCGAAAAAATTATCAGTGACTTCTGATAATTTTTTCATTCTGATAATTTCCAGAAAAAATTCCAACAAGGATTAAAGAATGAGTATATTTTAATCAACGTAAATAAATTTTGGGAAAACTTTTTCACGCGTATTTTACCACTATTTTAAAGCACAGAAATCTTGCACTTGTGTCTGGTATTCTAATGTAAAATAGGTGAAATAGCTATATTTTCGCGCCTACAAATATTTGAAATGAATGTTATTTCAAATTTAAGTAAAATAAAAAAAACCTAATCATAATACATGTAAATCGGTGAACAAAAATTAAAGTGAAGACCCTTTGGTTATTGAGTTTATATGAGTTTCTTTGATATTTTTCGACTTTTTTAAAGGATTTTCACGTTGCTGTTTATCGTAAAGAACCAATTTTTTCTTGTGTCAGAAGAAATGAGTTTAAATACATTTTTCATAAACAGCATCGTAAGTATTAATATTAATTAGGTCAAGGTATTTTATTGACGCATTCAGAAATATTTTAAATTTACAGACACTATGTGACAATGACAATGCATTCTCTCTATGTTTCTCTGTTCTTTCTTCTGAGAGGATGAATGAATGTGAATCACCCTATAAACAAGTTTGTGGTGTTATGGCGTGCGTAATGCTATTCCCCTTTGTAACTTGGTTCACAGGTGCCCACCGGGTAAAGATAAATAAGTAGCCGTTTCCGGCCTTAGTGATAGTCCACACCCTGTGCTCGCCATTTATTAAAAAATTTTTAATCTTTAAAAAATGTATCGTACACCTTTTAATATTAAATGATTATGTTTTACATATGTGATTTGTTAAACTACATGCTATAGTAATAAATATAAAATTGATTACCTTTCTTAAAAATACATTTTTCAGCTAATTTCAGTCCCTCAATAAACTAATTTTGTTCAATGATGTTAATATATTGATATATTGTTTAGTAACTGTAAATGCTTAGTGTTGCACAAATTTAGGTCATATATTTTATAATTAACGATTAGAAAAAATGAAAGATAAAAGTTAATAAAAAAAGGTGTACGATACATAGTAATAAACGAAAAATATATTGCTAACGAAAAATAAACATACGAAAAAGAAATCGAAGTAATTCTATAAATAATACAAACAAAACTGGTAAATTAAATATTATAGTCTATTTGGGGATTTCTTTTTACTATTAGCGTTATATTTATAACTTAAATATTAGACAAGAGTTTGCCATAAGAGGTGTTCACATACAATGTAAGCATAACTAGAGAAGAAAAATGTTAGGATTTGCTTATTTTGTTGACAATGGGAAATAAGGTGGGCTAGTAATGCTTACATAAGATTCAAGGTAAGACAAAAAGAACGATACAGACACAAATACCAAATAAAGTATATCTCGAATTTCCAGTCTATGATTACGATATATAACGCTTAGGAATTTCCCTTATTTTGAAGAGCTTGTGTCCCCGAATAGAGTTTAGGGCAATTGACTTTTAAACTGTAGTGAAATTCTAATTTTCACTTCTCTTATAAGTACCTAAATAAAGTAAAATATTTTGGAAAAATTAAGAACAATTTGTCTACAATCTGGAGGTTTATCCCTAATTTTTCTAGTATCAAACCAGTCTCAGAGTTTACTAACACACAAATTTATGTATAACTGTTGTTGTTGTGGCTTATCCTCTTTTTGTCTGACTTCGTCAGACAAGGTCCAAAAGACCACTGACCCGAAGAAAATCTGATACAAAAAGGGGGGAAGAATAAAGGTCCTTCTTGGTGAGCCCCATGCAGTCAAGAACATGTTCAGGAGAGGTTTGTTGGACTCGGCATTTTGTGCATAATGAGTAGGTCTTCCTCTCCTCTAAAAATGAGAGAATTTTTGTGTGGCCGCTTTGAGTCTTGTTATTGCAGTTAGAGTGTCGCAGTTGAGACTGAATGATGATCCAGGTTCGCTGCTCTCATACCAGTGGTGCCTGGGTGGGTTTCTCCATTCCTTCGAAATATGACAAACGACTTTGGAATGAAGTTCTGCAAAGGTTAGGGCTGTGTGAGAAAGTGGAGAATGGCTGCAGCCCAGCTTGGCTAAGTGATCCGCTTGCTCATTGCCATAGATATCAACGTGGGATGGAATCCATTGTAAATGAACATCGTGTAGCTTGGAGATATCTTTTAGCTGAAGAAGGATAGAAATGCTGGTTTTATCTCCAACTGTGAACAAGTTTTGAAGGTGCTGAAGGGCGCTACGACTGTCAGAAGGAATCCAGAGGTCTCCAAAGTCACATTCATTGCGAATAGTCTGAAGACCGTGTTCTATTGCTATGAGTTCACTTTTAAAAACAGAGGAAGAATCAGGGTTACAGAGAAAGTAGTATAGTTTTTCTCTTGGTTTCTCAATGTAGATACCACTGCCTGCGTTGTCATTCAGTTTGTTACCATCTGTAAAAATTTTTATGGTGTCATCCAGGATTTTATTAATAACCTCCAGTGCCAACTGCTTAAGATGAGCTGGGATCAAGTCTTTCTTGCTGGCTGAAGTAGATAAACTGAGGTGAAATTAGACTCTTGGGAGTCCTTCTGCTGGACTTAAGCAAGATTTTAAGGAGTGAGGCTCAAGATTATTAGAAGGTAAATGCAGAAGCTCAATGTGACTAAAGGGGCATGACTAAAGGGGATGTATAACTAATTATAAGAAATAAAAGTTTTTTTTTAAGTATCTTACAAATCTTTTCCTTGTACCTTACGGAAGATAACAAGTAAATATTGTGATGGCAGTAAAACAGGCATGAAATAAAAAGATCTACTCTCATTCAACAGATTCCATTTGACCTGAAGTCTAGTGCCCGCTAATTTTTTCATAACCAGGATCCGCTATTCATTATTCTGATGATTATAATAGAAGTTATTACTAGAAAATTGTGATGCCCCCCCTTAAAAAACAAATTTTACATTACACTAATTTTATTTGGTTCACTTTTATTTATTTTTGTTTTAAATATTTTCTGCGTTTAATTATATATTTTTTTCCCTCTCTTGATTAAGCTTAAGTCGGTTTCGTTCTAAAATACATTAATTTTAGAGCATTTGCGATATGTTATTCTACATAATAGAGTAATTTATTGAAAAAGTAGGTAAATATTATTAATTTTGTTTTAATCATATTTATTTAAGAAGTTAATTGACAGTGAGATCGAAAGATTTGTGTGTGTGTTTGGAAGAATTTGTCGATTATATTAAAATTTGAATACATGTATTAAAACTAAACTAAAAAAAAGTTATTGCAAGAATTCTTTTTTTTACTGGAAAAATCTTTATATATTAAAATTTTATTTAGAAATAGATAATTGAAAATTTTCCAGATTTTATTTGAATATCAAGATTTTTTCATAACTATATTTCATACGTGGGATGAAACCAATGGTGGTTTTAATTTTTAGATCCATCATGCATCAATATATAGGGCGAATCTAAATTGTTTTTACAAACTAATAGGGGTGATCGTACCCATCCATACAAGCAATAATTACATAGGATCGCATTCCCTTCTGAGAGGCAGAAAAGGGGAAAGTAGAAACGCATCAAGAACATATCACGAAATTATCGTTTGCAAATTTCCACAGAGAAGTAGTAGCACTTTGCTCTTATTGGTTACCGGAGAAAGCCAATCAGAGTGGATGTTGTCCTTTAAAAATGCAATCAACACGTTTGGTCTGACAACAATGCCCACTGTACAACCACTCGTAGGCACCAGCAGAAATTTTCGTGAACATCTGAGCAGTTATCCTTGGTGATTACCGGGTAGGCCCTTACATCATGCTAGACCATTTTTGACTGGCGAAATATACCGCATTTTCTTGGCACAAGTACTGCCCAGTTTATTGCAGGCTGTTCCACTCCCCATTCTGAGAGACATGGGGTTTATGCACGATGGAGCCACAGCACATTTCTCCATCACGGTCCGTATTTTTTTGAATGCCACAAATCCCGCACGATGGATTGGACGTAGCGGACCAATGGATTGGCCTCCCCGATTACCGGATCTTAACCAACTGGATTTTTTCTTCTGGGGCACATGAAATCTTTAGTATAGGAGATGCCTGTGGACACAACTGAAGATCTCGTGGCTAGAATGGTTGTTGCCGGCAAAAATGAATACGGCATCAGGAATCTTGGAGAGATTGCGTCAGACATTCCTTTGTCGGTGTCAACTGTGTAACAACACACATGGGCGGCATTTTGAGCATTTGCTGTAAAACTTTCACTAAACAGTTAAGCGATTGTAAAACTTTTGGTAGTAATCATTCGCTTTCCCAACAGTGTTGTAAGTGTTGGGCAAGCACTGTCAGGTAGGGATTCCCCTTTTCTGCTTCTCAGAGTGGAATGCGTCTGGATAGGTACTACCACCCCTCTTAATTTGTAAAAACAATTTAGAATAACCCTGCATATACAATTAAAAATTAATTTTAAGGATTTACACAAATATTCATATTGAAAACTTCAGAAAAAATCGCAAATGATTAAAAGCATTAAAAATTTTAACGAGCCAAATGAGAATGGAATAGGAAGTATAATGTGACATTTATTTTGTGTGGGTGTGTGAATCTGGTAACATTGATACTTGAGTTTAACATTCAAAATGATAAATACGGTAGTACTTGTTCGCATGATGTGAGAGTGTAAGACAAAATGAGAAATAACTGTTGAAATAAAAAGAAATATTTTAAGAAAACAGTGATATTCATTATTCATTTGATATTATTTTCTGTGTGTGAGATAAAGAAAGTCTCTTAAAATTAACAAATAGTATTAAAAGTGCGTTTATATAAGAATCAAAATTATAATTAAAATAAATCATAAATTAAAAATGCATACGTATCAAAACATATTCTCTAATTACATTGATTTGCTACTTTTTATTGTAAAGATATGTTTAAAACAAGAAGAGAAGAGTTGAAGAAAATATTTTGTTTTCATCTTCTGCAAATAAGGATAGTACTCTTTTACATTAATTTTTATATTAGGTACAATTATTATATAAAAAATCACTGCTTTTGTAACATTTTTTAAATATATTAATTATTCAATGTTATCAAATAAATTTTGATATGTTAAGATTTTAATAAAGGAATTTTTCCTTAATAAAGACTTAGTATTTATAACAATTTTTGTATATATTTTATTTAATGAAATAAATGTAACTCAAAAAATTTTAGTTTAGAATAAAATATATTTCTGTTGAAATACGATTAAATATTTCTGCTTTTATATTATATGTAACTTATCCATTGGTATTAAAAATTAATCTCTCTCTTATTATTTTCCAACTTTACAATTCCTAAATTTGATAAAATTGTCTGTAAAAATGAAAAATAGTGTTTCAATTATTAAAAAGCACTTTGGCAAATAATTTAACATCTAATTAAAGACAAGTACATTCGTTCATTGAAACCATGATAATCTTGTTTTTAGCAGTTATTAAATTTTGAATCAATTTCTAAAAATTTCTTATCAATAACTTAAAAATAAGAATGAAGAATTTTTGAAAAGAAAATTATTGAAAGAAAGAAAAGAGAGAGTGAAAAAAGTAGAGAGAGAGAGACTTATAATTAGAGAGGGGGAGAGAGAGAGAGAGTGAGAGAGAGGGAGGGAGAGAGAGAGTGCACCTTTAAATCGCAAATTTACTCAAGAATAAGAGTCGTAAAATTTATATTTTGTGATTAAAAAAACAATGTTTTTTTTAATTAGATTACATAACATATTGACCTTAAGGTTAATCAGAATTTCACGTGAAAAAATTAAAACTACATCCAATATATGTATTTTTCATTTTATTTAATGCTTGATCTCACAATATACGTTTTAAAAGTACTTAGTTTTACAAAATCTTACTTTAATATTAAACTCCACGCTGTTTCTATGTTTGTGAACAATAATTATTATTTTCTAATTTAATATATTACAATTTAAATTTTATGTAATCAACAATAACTGTTTTCGCAATATAGCACGTGTTCAAAAGTTTATTCAAAAACAGTTTCTTAATTCATATCGACATTGAAGTAGACATTCGGTTATTAAATGTATAACTAAATTCCGTAAAATAACATCGAATCATTGTGTACGAATTTTAATTGAAAATATAAGAATTAAATGAGAGGTATTTCAAATCTGTTTAATATGCATTTGTTATCTTAAGTAATCTGCTTTTTATTAATCAATACAATTAGTAAAACGGAATTCAATTTTATTATTACTTAATATAAAACTTGTATGTATTTTAGAACAACTGTAGCGTGAATAGACCCAGATGGTAAAATGTAATAAATTGCGTAGTGAAAACTAACAAGTATTTATAAAAGAATTGTCATTATGAAGAAATTCAAGCCTTAACAGTGTCAATGCAACTAATTCTTTGTTCAAGTAATATTTTCTTAAGACTTTGTTACAATTATAAAACTATAATTACAACATGAACACATTAACATTTTTGCAACTTTTTGCTCATAAAAAATTGTTACATTTTTTCAGTAAATGCAGATTAAATTATTTTTTATTTTAATTTCAATAAATGCTGAGAAATGATTATTAAGATATTTTTCTAGCTATTTTTTTCCATCTTTTCTTCAAAATTGATTAAATCAACTCGAAATTTGATGATCTGTTACCGGGTGGGGATAAACTTCTGCAATTACAGGAAACTTATTGCAAACTTATCTTTAGCTGCAATTTACTGGAGTAACAAGTGAAAAAATTTTATTCATGTCTTACTATCATGACAAAATATATTCACATGCATTGCCACTCACACCTATGCTTGACAATCAGGGGAATTTATATGCATTAAATACACGTTAGTAGTTGGTAAAAAGTATTTAAATGTTTACTCAAAATTATAATACAATCTACGAGTCAAACATTTTGTAAATAAAATATTCATGTAAAAATAAATTTATGGAAGAGATCAATTATATTAGAGATATAAATGGGAAAATAATGTCCTTGATTTAAAGAAAAACCAAAATTGAATGTTATAAGATGCGAGTTCGCGCACACATTTATACATAACTTTCAATTTATGAAAGAAATAAAATGCGTAAATACGCGCAATTTATCAGAAGTTAAATCGATCACTGATGATTTAATAAAAATATTGACAATAAATAGTTTTTAGGAATAATTTTGAAATTATTTCTAATTTATTTGGAAATGTAGTCTAAATTACTTTAAATTACAAAAAATTCAAATAGAAAATATTTTAAATTAAATTTGATTATTGCTGAATTCTTCCCTTTATTATTAAAATTTTACTGTATTGTTGCAAGCTGAGGAAAATTCTGCAGAAAGACGAGGACCATTTCTTTTAAATGCGAATGTCAATACATATATTCACAATTCTTGAATTTTAATTCTAAATGTCAACACACACTTCATGAAATCTTATTGCATTAACTGAAACTGTTTGCCGTTTATAGCAGGTTTTATCCTTAATAGAAGCTTTTTGACACAAAAGAGACTATTTCTCCAAAGACTCAAAAAGAACAAACTTTAAATAATAATTAAGAATTTTATGAATATTCTAATATTAATATTTATTAATAATACCGAAATATTTTTAATATTTATGTTTATTTAAATTAAAAAAAATACGTATTTGTATTATGTCTGTTTTATTGAAAATAAATACTATCAAATTAAAGCCAAGTTTATAAACTTTTGACAGAAGAAACATTTTTACGTAAAAAAAATTAAAATAGATAAAAATGAAAAATATAAAAAAATAAAGGGATTTCATTAGTAAGAGAAAACATTGAGGAAAATATTATAAAAATAAATCCATCATAGAGGAACTCTCACGAATAAAATTTTAAGCCACTTACAATAAGCAAGTGAGCTTGATCACATTTAACTGTGAATATTCAGGACAAATTAAATTTTCTATTAGGAGTGATGTGATAATGCCATGTTTCAAATACCAGTATTTTCGTTAGTATGATTATTTCGATCGATGATATTTTACAGTCTTAGTAAAAAACCGTTTCTTTTTTGGTGAGATCATAACGATTTAACGAACAATTTTGGTGACTGTCCTTAAGACTCTCATCATAGTTTTAAATGACTAAAGTGAACTGTAAAAGAAATATATCAGAGGGCAGTTGTAAGACAATACAGTCAGAATCTACCATCTGATTGAAATTTTAGCACATTTAGTTTTCAGACAAATGTTTATAATAGATTGGCCCAAACAGGATTGCATACTCTTCGATCATTAAGAAACTGTGTAATTGATTTAAGCAATAATGTTTTCAGTTATGTCAATAAGGAAATTAATTTATTGTTGCTATTACAACACTAGAATTAAATTATGGGAGTGAAGAAAACAACACTTTCTTAACATCATAAGTTTTGTCATGAAACCAAAACTTCTGGCTATTTTAAAGATTTATCAATAATGGTTTGTTTTATTTGCTTGTCTTTCAACAGTCATGTTTTGCATACAAGGCTTAATTAGGCCGGGATCTACAATTTTAAGAGGATTTCTAACCACTACACATATTCGAGTCTAAGATAGGTTTCTAGTAAATGAATGGTAGAACTGAAAGCCAGATTATTAACCATTTGGTTGCCAATTCGGCATGTCAATGATGAAATAGATAGATAAGTAGAGAAGGTGAGAGTATATGTTTAATATTTATGTTTATAATATGCACAGACATATACTTGCACATACATGAAAAATAATTTATTTTATGAAATGAAGCCATTTTCACGAGAACGTGGGAAGAAAATACAAATGTTTTTTTATCATTATATTAAAAAAAACACTACAATCCACTCTTAATTATTTCCACAAATTGATTAACAGCTTTGCTTCCCGTTGGAAAGATTTTTAAATTGCAAGCAAAGGAACATAGGACTGAGAAGACCATCTCTTCTTTCTCTTCTCATTAATTTATAGTGAATTTCGAGGGCAATCTTCGAGAAATTGCATTACGAAGGAAAGAAATGTGAGCAAATCTTCTTAATTAAAATTTTATTTGCACACACACAAAAACTCTCCGATTTCACATCTGGGAAGTTAGTAGAAAAAAGACATTCTTTCCCACTAACAGACTGCATTTCTGAGGAAAAAATTAGTAAAGTTGGAAAACATTTCAGTTTTTTTTTTCTTGCGTTATCCAATTTCTTTTTCACTTCACAGAAAAAATGAAAAATATTAAAACAACATTTTCTTACCTTTTCAGAATTAATTCAAATTATATTTCGAATTTAGCATATTTTTTCATATTAAATCTCCATTCATATCATTAACATTTTTTAATATCAGACAATATGAATTAAATGTTGTGGAAATTATATTTACAAGACCTCATTTCTCGACTCATTTTAATTTCCCGACCAATTTTAATAGTCTCCCATCTAACTGCATACGGTGTTAAGAATTATAATTTGAAAATTTTTCATTTATATGTTAATTCTTTTAAATGAAGCCCATATAGTGTTCTTCATGACTCCTGAGTTAATTTTTCATAAAATGCATGAATATTTTAAAAAAATGATGAAAAGTCAATTAATGTTTAAAATGACCCATAATTACATACAAGTTTACCAATTTTTAGATGAATTAGCTAAGGATAAAGAGCTATAGCTTAAAATAAAAATGCAATTTTACTACATTGTATAAAATTTTATTTAACGTTATAGGGAAAGATAAGGCATCTGAACAGCCTAAATTGCAGCAATAACTTAAAAATTCTTTCGGGAAAGTGAAATATTTTTTACATTTCCTTATGAAAATAAATACATTTTAAGTTATAAAAATTAATGAATTTTATAAACGTAGTACTTTAAGCGATTAAATTTATTAGAAATTCTGTGGAAAATCAATAATCTTTCGAAAATTAGTTAAAAAAATTCTTATAATTACAAGGATATAATTTTAAACATGAAAATTTCCCTAACTGCACTTAGTAGGAAATGTTAAGTTGCGCAATTGGCTTTTCTGCCTCTATGAACGAATGTATTTGTTTTTCAGCACTTATGAAAATAACATGATTTGAGATAAATCCCGCATTTGTGTCTTCTGATTTGATCAATAGTTATCAGAGAAATTAGCCTACATTGAGAAGTCAGAGATATTTACTTTGAGGTTTGAGTCGAGAGTCACCAAATCCTCTACCTAAATCACAAATCGAGACTATGATTTAATGGTTCAGGAACTCTATCATCAGATAAAATGACATCTTATGACTAGTATAAATGTAGCTGTGTTCTCAATTCTGATTGATCAAAATTCCTTTAGCATTTGTATTCTGAAAAAACTTTGGAACATTGTGAATTCCTCTAAAACTTTATTGCTTCAATTATCAACTCTGCTGTCAAGATAGCATCCCTACCATATCGATGTAACTAACATGATGACTACTATGTTATAAAATGTCGTGATTCTGAGGCTTAAAATGTCCCTATTTTTAAAAATCGGACACATGCTCACATTGCCATTGCTTTAATCACACATTAAAATGATGTGTATCCAATTCTTATTGCCAGAGAATACGATTATCAGCAATTTAAAATGGTGCCTACTGATAAAATTTAAAACACACATTGCATACCTCTTATTGAGCATTGATATAGGAATATTTTTCATTTGTATGACTATACATCAACTAACCAAGTTTCGTAGTTCTGACTAAATTTTTTCTGGATGCATATTAGTTTATGCAATAAAATTTACGTAATCTCACTCCCGTATAGACACAAATTGTTTGTATGCTCGAATATTACTTTAATTTTTGAATTAAGTTTGATATAACTATATTACTGTACATAAAAGAAAAATAAAAAGAAATTGTTTTTTTAAGCAAAATAAATTAAGATATAATTTATAGATTTAGCAAAGGCCAGAAAATATGATTTTAGAATTTTAAAATTAATTTTTTAAAAATTAAAATGTACATTTTAAGCAACAAAAGTTTAAGTTTACTTAGGATAAATATTAATTCACTAAATTTAAAAAAAATACTTTTATACTACAAAATTAGGAGAATAATATAGCTGTTGTAAATTTTAAAATGAAGCTAAATAAATTTATATGTTTTTTTAAGTTCGGAGATAAGAAAATTTTAATTTTTAAAGTATGACTAACAACTTATTTATTCATTTCTAACATTTACTAAAAATTAAATTACGTGAATTATAAGTTATATTTTACGGAGAATGTATAAGCTGAGAAAAAAATCATTTTAAGAGAGTGAAATAAAACATTAATTTAAAAATAATCAATTATTTGTTTTTTTAAAGATAACAAGCAATTGTTTTAATGTTAAAATAGCTTTCCTTTACTGATTTATGCAACCTTTAGCTATAATTATTAGTTATAATAACTCTTTTCTTTACTAAATTAATTTTTACATATTGAATCTATTTCAGAAAATTTTTTCTAATTTTACATAGAATTAAATATTTCTTTAGTTATGGTTGAGATTATAACAAAGATTTATTATTTATATTTCTGAAATAGGAAGATTCTCTAAATATTAAGTAAAATGTGTGGATTAGTTTTAGTTAAATTAAAAGTAAGAGCTCTATAGATTTAGTTGTTATGCCGGAAGGATTATTTATTATTGTAAAACTAATAAAGGATACTTTAAATTAAACTTTACATTCGCAATCTTTTCTCAGATCAACAGTCTTGGCACAGCTTATTTTATTTTGGAACTTACTCCATAAAATCCAACCAACCATCTGGCCATTTGTCAGATGATTATTCTAATATGATCTCATACAGTCTTTAACTAACTTCGAAACTTCATTTACTTATCATAATCATTCCTTTAAATGAATTTTTTTATGATACTCTAAATAAAAATAATTATCAAAATAAAGCATTTTTTCAATCCTCGTATATTACTTTTTCGGAAGTGGAGCAAGTATTTATTTTTCTATTTTTAATAAAATTTATTCTTCTTATAATTTAAATTTACTTATAATTTACATTTTATGAAAAATTTTAAAGATATCAGTTAAAATCATAGTTTTTTTAATTAATTTAATTTTCTACTAAATAATAGGTAAAGATTTTATTTAATCATGAACATATCTTTTAAAATATCAAAAAATAATAAATAACTATTGGTTTTTAAAGTATATTTATTTTAATAACAAATTAATCTCCTTCAACTCAATGTTTTTCAATGAAAAAGTAAACTCAAGAGCAAAAACAAGAAAGATTGAGTAGATGTTTACTTGGTTTTCCGTACGATTACACGATATCTTCAACTATCGTAATCAAATTAAGATGGTTCACATATCATTATCATTACCTTAAAGTTTTGTGTAGTACATATTATTATTTCAATTTTCCAAAAAAATAGATTATATTGATTTTTTAGAGGCTTTCTTCATTATTATTAAATTTAGTCATTCTGAAATGTTTCATTTGATTACTATTCCAGAGACTTAATTTTCTAATACTTAGAAAAATGAAACTCCAGTCCGTGTTTAAATCTGTTTCAAGTCACCCGGTTTGTAAAATTTCTAAATGCATTATCGCAAATTTAAATATTAAACTTTGCAATTACTTTACTATTAATTAGCTTCCGACAAAAATATATGCCAAATAAGATTCTTAGAAATTTTTTCCAAGTTTTTTTTCCTTCTAATAACGAAATATGATCTATCATATATGAAAAATATCTGGAAAAGCAATATTGATAATAGAAGAAAAGTTTTTTTTAACAGTATACTGTTGTCTTCTAACTGCAAAACCTCTGAGATGTTATTTTTATATAATTTTATATAAACTCCTTATATTAGAATAATAAAAAAATTAAAGACATAGCGTCTAAGTATATGTGAATCACTATTAGTATACCAGTAGCTTTAAAAAGGCATATGATGTAAAAAAAGGTATGAAAATCATTCCTTTCAATGTAGTTAGTTTATCAGTTTTAGAGGAATGTGAGCTTCAATTACTTCTCTTTCTTATACTTAAAATGAATTTAGATTTACAAACTCACATTTATTTATTTCCTCTTCTCAGTTTATAGAATTAAAAAAAACGAAAATTTATTTATGTGAATAAGGTAACACTTGTGAAGTGTTTTCGTCTCTTTTACGTGAAAGAAAGAAAATATCTAAGCTGATTTTATCATTGCAATCCTTCATACGCAGTTTCGAACCATCTTATTTATATTCATTTCCTGGCAAAGAATCCCTAAACAGCGCTTTATTCGAAAGAATGAGATGCAGACATCTGGTAACTTTCGAGTGAATACATCGAGTAACGGTTGTTGTTCCGAAGTTCTTGTTCGCGCTAATGGAAGGTGACACTTTGTCTTTTTAACAAAAGATTTGAGAAAGTTGGTGGAAAGAATGGATTACAAAATATGTCTCCACAGGTGTCCTCCTACGTATTTCGGATCGATGATGAGGCGAAGAGGATCAACAAGTGGGCCTTATCGGAAACTATCGATTTGCCGGGGCTCCCGGGGAATGGACCGCTCTCCCTCTATATATAGAAACTTTGCTGCTACAGCGCCCCTTTCCCGGGCTCCAAACGCCTTCTGTCCATTTATATTAACGATAGGAAAGTGGATGTGAAAGTTTTTACGAAATGTGAAAATAGTCCCTGGCCCGGGTACCTTCGGGTTTCTGGGACTAGTTGCTATTTTAAACCCCACCGGAAAACTGCAGATGGTTAAGCGTAATTGTTTCTGAATCGTTTCCTGCAAAATGGAAGGGATAATATTTTGACGGAGGAAATATTCAATTTCCCACTTGAATCTGAATATCTTTTTCCACGAAATCTGATTTTATTTATTTATTATTTCTTAAAATATTAATATATTTTTTTGGAAAGAGATATAATATTTTTTTTAATAAAGCATTTTTATGGAGATTTTAAATTTAAAAAAAATTAATTAATTTATCCACTTTTAAATTTAAAAATTTTTTCTGGAAACTCTTAAAAACGTATTATTTCTATTTGCAAAATATGTATAAGACATCGTAAAATATAAAAGAATTTTAAGGTTATACATTATGTAAAATATAAATGAATTTTAGAAACTTTTAAAACATCATTTATTTTTATGTCCGTTTTTGGAATAATTAATTCTATTAAATCATACAAGAAAATTTTTTACTTCCCATTGTAATTTATATCCAGTTTGTTATTTTAGGAAAAATTTTCCAAAAGAGCTTTGTTTGTAATAATAATCGTGTTTAACTTGGATTCATTAATAAAATAACCACTCAAATCTCTAAAAACACTTCCGCTTTACAGACATTTGAGTCTGTATTTTTAATGTTTATTTTAAGAAGGAAAATTTTATTTCATGAAGTTTAAGAAATACAAAAAATTGTATTATTGCTAAATTAGGTATAAAAGATATTTTTTTAATAAATATCAACATATATTATAATGTATTTCATAAAAAAAGTAATTGTTATAAGGACACTAATATATAGAAAAAATATTTTGAAGTTAAAGCTTCTTATGAGGGGAATCTTCAATATGTTGTTTGTAAAGTAATACTAGATTTGTACTTAACTGATTTAAAGATGAATAATTCTGTATTAATAATATTTTCGTCATAATAATAATTATAATTATTTAATCAATACATATTTGCTTACAAAAGTGATTTAAAAAAATCAGTTTTATAAATATAAATTTTCAGAAAATTCTTTTTGCTATTGCACCAAGGTCAATCTAAAATTTCACGATTTTGAAACTGATGGTAAGGTCCATCATACACTATGATACAAGTCTTTAGTCCTTGTGAAAATTACTGAATTTTGCATTGTTTTGACGGTTACGATTGGCTAGAATTTTTTTGGTTTACATAAGTGGAAAAGATGTATTAGAGTGTGATAAAAAATAATTCGGTATCTTTACTCTGCTGTTAGCTTCGAATATCGATGCTGTTGAAAGTGGGAGATAGCTAATGCGTTTCAGCTTTTTGCTCGCACATTTGCCAGATGAGAGATTTGGAGTTTTTAAAGTTTTTCACTATAACATATCATATATATATTAAAAGTCTTCTCGCGGAAAGCCTAAAATGATGAATATTCAAAGGCCTTATGACAATCCTCAGACATTAGAATATTTACTAAGTAATATAATACAAGTATTATCTTCTCCATAGGTATATTCACATAATTGTAAGGTTATGTTCTTCAGTGTTAAAGTTCTTGAGTTTGTCATGAGTTCATGATGTTCACAGTCACTGCTGAACAAATATAATTAAATTGTGAGTTTTTGCTATCATCTGTCTGCATGGAGGCTTGGTAGTTTTCAAAATTTGGTACATTTGCTTGGTAGTTTTTCAAATTTGGTACATTTACTTGGTAGTTTTCCAAATTTGGTACATTTACTTGGTAGTTTTCTCAATTTGGCACATTTACTTGGTAGTTTTTCAAAACGTGAATTAAGAAGTCATGCATGTAATGGCTTTCTAAGAAGATATTGGCACATTTGCTTGATAGTTTTCCAAATTTGGTACATTTACTTGGTAGTTTTCTCAATTTGGCACATTTACTTGGTAGTTTTTCAAATTTGGTACATTTACTTGGTAGTTTTTCAAAACGTGAATTAGGAAGTCATGCATGTAACGGCTCTCTAAGAAGACATTACACTGTAGATGAGAAAAAGTCTTAGTCTTCATTTGCGAGGTTGCTCTTTAAGCGATTTATATATTATAGTTTGTGTTTGTTATATGAAATAAGCCAAACAGTCAATTGAAAGCATAATTCAAAGAATAAATATACAAACACTATACAAACATATATAAATAAGATTGAAATTTATCTCAAATGTATTGTTAATTCAAGTAATTCTCATTTTAAAAAAAATTATTCAAATTGACATAAATACTATAGCATTGTTTAAGTATTATTTTGCTTGAAAGAAATGAACTTTCTTTTGATTTACAATATTTTATCATAAATGTTGTAGGGCTAGTTAAAATTTGTTTGTCCTCATTTTTCATATGGTGGTGTTTCCTTCATATTTAAGACATATTTCTCATATTTCTTATACGGCATTTTATTAAAAAAAAAAAAAAAAAAAAAAACATCTAATCATTTAAAAGCTAGTATGGTTAGATCCTGTATTTTGAGGAATGTTGAATTTAATATATTGAAGGATTCATCAAACTTGTCATATTTGACAAACTATTATATTTTGATATGTTCATTATGTATAACAACATATGTATCACTTAATATTTTAATATATATATGTGACTTTTATTTTCTATGAATCTATGTATTATTGTTTGCATAATATATAGATATTTAAATAACAGACGGTTATAATATGCGTTACAAATGTTTATAATATCGTATATATTATTAGCATTTGTATATGTAAGTTATGTGATTACATTGAACATACATAGTTCGCTTATGATTGAACAATATCAAATTATATGTAGCATTTCTGCTTTTGAATTTATGCTGATATTTAAATCTATGTAAGAAATCCATAAAGTTAAGAAACCCTAATAACTACACCTTTTAATTAATAGTTTTGCTTTTTATAGAGTGATAGTTAAAATATGAAACAACACTTTTTTGATGAAAATTTAAATTGTTATTTATTTTAATTAAATAACCATATTAATATACCAAATTAAAATACCTTTAAGCATTTTTACTATGACACTGAAGTTAAGAATTAAAAAGTATACTTTTAAATCTGGAAATTATTTTTTAGAATAAATCAAAATAAGAATGTCACGTTTCATTGATTCAGAAGAAAAACGATAAGAGATATTTAAAGAAACTAATTTATTTTTCATATATCGTCACATGAAATATTTACTATATTATAAATTCATACGACTTCAACAATTTTTTTGTTTTGCTGGCTCAATTCTGGAGGTAATTTGGATCTAGGAAATCTCAATGAAACAAATGAAAAAAATCTGATTCTCTCTATTTCTCCTTAAAACTTAGTTATGATTATTTAAAGTTATGGTAGCTTCCATAGTTATATAAACTTAGGATTGGTTTATTTGATTTTCTACTGCCATTTTTTGAGCAAAATATATAATTTTTTATATACAAAATGTTTACAATGTAAAACATATTCTGAGAAACCTTAAAATTAATCATGCCCAAATAAGTAATTGAATCCTTAAGATGTTTAATCGAAGAAGTCAGTAATATATATTATGGAAATAGATATATTATACTGTATTTAAAATTAATATATACTATATTTACTATACTGTATTTATAATATTTACTATACTGTATTTAAAATTAATTTCAGCTTCTTTTAGTATTGTAATTGAAGAATGCTTTTCTAGGGATATAAAACCATAAACCTTAATTCTTTTTGCATTAAATGCTTTTAGATTTATTATTTTGATGTATTACTAATTTATTTTTTTTGCATATTTATATATAGTTAATTAATTAAGTTGCTTATTTTATTTTCCTGCCATACCTAGATCACAATATTAGTAGTAAGGGTTTTTCATACTCCCAAAAAATAATAAAATTTGACTTCCATTTAAAAGTTTTATGGAAAATAATTATGTTTAAAATGTTTATTGTTAATTTTAATAATAAGCTTTTAAAACGCGAAATATATTTTATAAGAAATAAAAATTTTCATCATAAATGTCTTATAAAAATATAAGAAATATGTTTCATAATTTAATTAAATCAACTAAATTTATATTAAATTAGTCAAGTTACATATAATTCATTTTTATATTATATTAAATACACACATTAAATATTTAAGTTAAATTACTGAAATATATTAATTCTTACTACAATTTTAATATATTTTGTTTCTTTTGTTGCATGTTATTTTAATTAATTTTAAATTTAAATTATTGAATGACATAAACTGCATACATATGCATGAAGAATGACATATTACTGACAAAGTTTTTTTTTCCTGCTACTGTGCGTGAATATTAGTATTTCATGACTTTATGCCTAAAGTTATTTTCCTATTTTTATTATTTTTCATAGTTTGCGCCATAATTTTACTATTTATGACACAAACTATGAAAAATAATAAAAAGTAAGTTCGTGTCATAATTTTCATAATTTTACTATTAAATTAACTTTAGCAGCATGCTTTGTTGAAACTCTGAGCGTTTTTTGATAAAACTTAGAAATGGTTTTTGCATTTAAAGGAACATTTCATGAAGAGAACCATGCATTTTTGATAATGCCTTTACCTTATAGAAAATGTCACGCTTCAACTTAATGAAGATAGAAACTTCGATGGCCTTATTACCCAGCGTTTTATTCAAAATAAATTTAATATTCAGTCTTCGATCATATTATGACAACTCCTATTCTC
This sequence comes from Latrodectus hesperus, assembly GCA_037975125.1. Taxonomy (NCBI): domain Eukaryota; kingdom Metazoa; phylum Arthropoda; class Arachnida; order Araneae; family Theridiidae; genus Latrodectus; species Latrodectus hesperus. The sequence goes on from JAJQOW010000014.1 coordinate 3,069,437, forward strand.
AATAAATGATTGAGAAGCTTGCGCCTGCTTCAAGAATCTTATTACTGTTATCTTTTATTTCTTTATGACTAAGAAAATATGCCAGAGTTTTTGGTGCAAGTTAGTGACATTTTAAATGCGTAGTTTATTATAAATATTGTTGAAACACAGCCTGGAAGAATTAGTTATATTTGGATGTCTTAAATTATTTAATGTTATTAAATATTAAAGTTCATGAAATAAATTTTTATTCATTTGTATTTCGCTTCAAACATTTTAAAAATATCTATTTCACTTTACTTACGAAAATTAGTGTTTAAGAAAACAATGTAATGATAATTATTGAAAATACACAATTAATTATAATTTCTTTTTAAAGAAGATTTTATTAAAATTTTTTCTCCTATGGAATCCACACATGCTTGCCTAGCAAGAAATTAAAAATTTAGCTTAAAATTAATAAGGTAACAAAAATTTAATATAAATTATTTGTTTAACAGATCTTTAAAGTTTAAGAAATATGCAGAAATCATATTGTAAATGTTTTGATAGTTAAGTAATTTTATTATTAAATTATTTCATGTGTTTTACTGTCTTAATATATTCCTTTCAAAATTTTGTTTCGAAAGTTCTTTTTTATTTTCCATTATGATTGAAATTAATTTATCATCTTTTTATCATGTTGTCATGCCAGCATATCAGGAAATTAAAAGACTAATTAAATGATTATTAAGGTAACAAAGAGATTAAAACTTTAACTTCTTATTTAAAATACTGTCAATTTAAAAAATATTTGAAATGCAAATCGATAAATGTAATGATAGTTAAATAATTTTAGTATTAAATTATTTTGTCAGATAAGTTAACTTTTTGTTATTTTAAAGGATTACTTTTACTTTATAAATTCATTTTTACTTATATTATTATGTCTACACTTAATTCATCGTCCTTTAGCTACTGTAAATATCATATTATTTCATTCAAACAAATACAGTAAAATATAAAATAATTATTAATTAAAATTTGTGAACAAGAGAGAAAACTTTAAGAAATGTTTAGTGTAATTTACAAAATAAAATAGACTTTAAATGTAATCAATAACAGGAAAGTACTTTTCAAAATAAGATATATTCATTTTATGAAAATTTCCGAGTACATATTTAACAAGTATTATTTTGTTTAAAAGTGAAATTTAATAAAATTATTTCGATAAGAATTTTGAAGTCATTGAGTCTATATTTGGTTTATATGTGCTGGTTTTTATTTTGTGTTTGTAACAAATTTATATTTTCTGTTTATTTCTAACGATGAAAGGGAAAAAAATCTATATAACACACAAGCACTTTCCCCAACAGAAAAAAAGGTGATACATTTGTTCAATTTATTAAGCAGAAATGCTTCAACTATTTTTTTGCTCAAAAGTGATTAGGATTGAAACTCTCTAAAAATTTTTACTCATGCTTTTACCACTTGAATATGTTGAACATTTTATTTATTTATTTGTTTTTGAACGGATTTATAATTCTTTATGATAATATTCTTAAAATATATACATTTTTTATGGTAGAGTTTTCTGCAAACATTTAAATCATGAGGAACTATATTTTGGATAATATAAACAATCCCGACTTATCTTGAAGATGGATTTCAAGATGCTTAAAACTCAACTATAATGAATAATCTGAATTCAATTAAAATGGGTAGTATAGGATAGTCTGAAAATGTGTTAAGTATTTTTTGAATTACTTGAATGCTAATTCTGTTGCAAAATATCATAATATTAAGATATATAGAACTTAATAGTTTTCTAATATAGTTTATACTATATTAATATAATATTAACTTATATTTATCTTTAAACTATTACATTTAATAGTTTGTGTTTCCAAATAGTATTAACATGAATACTGTGAAGGTAAGTAAATAAATTTCTTTGGTCTTATATATAAAAAAACTTTAAGAATCATCTTTTTATAAAATATGTATATTTTATAAATAAGATTCTTTTCATAATATATATGATTAAAATAATTTACATACTAGAAATCCGCCAACTTGTCTAGTGGTCAGCGCGCCTGACTGCGGACTAGGTGGATCCTGGGTTCGAATCCCGGTTTGGGCATGGATGTACTTTCTCTCTATCTATCCTTTGTCCTTTCCTTGTATGAATGGGCTGTGAATGGTTGCTACCCTATAAACGGGTAAAAATGGCATGTGTGTACTGAGGAAGTCGGACTCCACACCTAAATATGGTTCAGTTGGAAAAGTGGAGCAGCGCACCCCATATTGCCAGCCTAGCTGGTACAACATAGTAGAAAAATTGCCTACATTTAATTTCTTAAATCAGTCATTCATTTCAACGAATTTCATAATTAAATTCTGTTGTTAGGTATAAATTTCAATGCAATTTTTTTCACACTTTTTTCAATTTTTCTAATTATCTAAAGGATTAAATTTTAATATGAAATCCCATGTACCTTTCATAATTTGTGCAAAGTGTAATTAACATATAATTTAAATAAACGGTTTTAGAAAGGGGAATGATTTTGTTAGTATTACAATTGAATTATTTAAATTTTTTTATTATGGCTATATAAAGCAGTCATGATCCTGTAATATCATTTTCAATGTTTAAGGCTAAACTCATTAATAAATTTAAAAATTTCAATGTAATTTCAAAAATTATTTAGGATATAATGAAAATGTATACTATATAAAGTTTGTTCATTTAAGAAATGGAATTTTCATATAGATATAGATTTTCCCGGGATTCCATTCAAAACATTAGAATCTACAGTTTGCAAAACCATTTAATTATCATTAGATTTAAAAATTCATGTACTAATTGTTAGATTCACAAATTGTGAATTTGAAGAATGTGAGAGATGATATACGTTACATTATGATAAAAATTACACAAATGGTTATACTACATTTAGATCCATCCATTGAGTGATTGGTCATGTTCAAAGATAAAATTCAAATTCAGAGATTATATACATATTTATTTATGCACAGCCCACCGTAAATGCATCACCCAGAAGGAAGAATGGGAATGCAAATAACATTTACAATATGCATAAACGGAGGGTAGTTATGCAAATGATTAGAATTTAAGAGCAGGCCCATATCACGAGCGCCTGTATCACCACTTCAAAGCGCTATTTAAGGTTTGGAGATTTCGATGATTTCAAGTTCGGCAATTGTGTTTTTTGCAAAAAAATGATCAATTATGCCTCGTAGAAAACAGCGATCATTTTTTGATCAAATTTTCCAGTTTGACAATAGAGGGACAGTGGTTGCGGATTATCTTTTAAGGAAATCAGTAGTCTGTGGTGGACGAAACCAAACTGTAATGCGGTTACGTGATCGTTTGATGCAGAAGGGTACGACAGACAGACATGTTCAATGGCATCCACCTCAGTGCACCATTGCACGTGATGACAGGCAAATGGTGAGCATGGCAGTGACACTCAGCCACATTACGAACCATGGCACAGCACATGCAGTCTCTAACGCATCACCCAGTGTTTGGGCGTACCATTCCGCTTACAGTAAAGTGGTCTGACCGCAAGACGACCATTGCTTCGTCTACCCTTGACGTAAAATGTAATGATATTGTCTTTGCCTTGTCTAACGAGACACGCTTCTGTCTGCAACACCACGATGGTCGCGTTCGAGTCTGGAAATACCGTGGAGAAAGGATGAGGAACAGCTGCTTTATGCACCGCCACACTGGTATGGCACCGGGTTTTATGATATGGATTTGGATATCACTCTCGCGCTCCTCTAGCACGCATTTCCGGTATTTTAAACTGCCCTCACTACAACTCCGAAGTGTTGGAGCCAGTTGTCCTTCCTTAACTTCAGAGCTTGCCCACAACCATATTTCAACGGGATAATGTCCGACTACACGTGGCACGCATTGTCCAAAAGTTCTTCGTCATTCGCCAGATTGAATCGCTTCCCTAGACAAATCACTCTCCGGATCTTTCGCTGATTAGAAAACCTGCGGTATGTGGTTCCTCAACGATTATCCCGGATTACACCCCCAGCTGCCACACCAGATTAACTTTGGCAACATGTGGAAGCTGCTTGCTGAACCACAAGAACACATCCAAAGGCCTTTTGAATTGATGCCGAGGTGTGTGGTGGTATCAAACAATGATGGCTATTCTGTCTACTGTGATTTTGGCAAGAACCACACTTCACAGAAGTCTATAAATTTAATCATTGGATACTTGGTCAGCATATCATCTACAAAATACGTTTTCTTGTCTTTCTTGGTGTTGCAGTTTTGGTCGCCTGGAGTGTATATAGCTAATTATCAAAATAACTTTAACACCTTTTTTTATTAAAAATTCTTTATATATATATATATATATATATATATATATATATATATATATATATATATATATATATATATATATATATATATATGTATTACCTTCTTTGTCATATAATACATATTAGATTCATACAAGTGTTGAATAGTGCTTAAAGAAATATTGAACCATTTCTATGGAGATATTGAGAAAATGTCTGAGAGAGGTATGGGTGGGGGATATTGATTCTGTATTGAATGTTAAAGTAGACTACGACGATTCAATTATATTGAGATGGGGTGACTGTGTGGGCCAAGTAAATGTTTTAACTTCATCTTTGTGTTCATTAAACTATGGCTGGATAAGTCTTGCTGCATGGATAAGTGAATCATCATCTCAAGAAATTCTATCGCTTACAGGAAACAAAAGTTTCATAATAGAAAGGATCTCTCAGCAGCTCAAAATTTTCTATACTTCTCCCCAGTGACCCTTTCGTCCCGTGTCATGATTGGTTAAAAAAATCACTATACGTGTGCCCCTATCATGTTAGCTTCACTTCTATGCTTGACAAGTTTAGTAGAAAACAACCACGATCATTTGCTTATACAGCATTTCTCTAAAATATACACATCGTGTTACAAGAAAAGGTGCTAAATATGATTCGTCAGACCATATTACTTTCTTCCTTTAAACAATCGACCAGGTTCTGCGAGTATGTGCCTCTACAGATGGTGCTTGGCATTAAAATCTGTGATAAATAGTTTGTTAATTCCTGCTCTGACGCTCTGTAGAGTCAACAATCACAATTAAAAGTTTCTTCTAACTATAACCATTAACACAGCAGAATCCCAATACTGATTGAGTTCTGAAAATATTTTAGTTGCAGTTATTTAGATAATAGAATCCACTTCAATATAAAAGCCAAGCCACTCCGGATCATATCCTTGAGTGCTTGGGACTCGATAAAGAAGACCTTCTGGAGCGAGCGGGAATGGCATCACGTCATCTTTACAGATGAATCTCGATTCTGTATACTGGACCATGATGGCCGCCTCCGTGTTTGGAGGCATCGTGGAGAACGCGCATTGCCAGCTTGCATTGGACATCGCCATACTGCCCCATCTGCTGGAGTGATGGTATGGGGTGCCATTGGATACACGTCTCGATCACCTCTTGTTCGCATTACCGGCACTTTGAACAGCAACCGTTACATTTCCGATGGGTTAAGGCCCGTGGTTCTGCCCTATCTTCGAGACCTCCCTAATGCTTTGTTTCAACAGGATAATGCACGACCGCATGTTGCCCGTACTGTTCTGAACTTCCTTGATTCAGAACAGGTTCGACTGTTACCTTGGCCAGCACGTTCTCCTGATCTGTCACCAATTGAGAACGTGTGGTCAATGGTTGCCGAGCGATTGGCACGCCATCACTCACCATCCACTACTGTCGATGAACTGTGGCATAGTGTTGAAGCTGCATGGACTGAGATCCCCGTACATGCCATACAATCTCTGTTTGACTTCATGCCTAGGCGGATAAATGCAGTTATTGCAGCCAGAGGTGGCTGCTCTGGGTACTGATTTCTCAAGATCTATACATCCTAATTTCCTGAAAACCTAATCACTTGTTCTTTCCACTATAATGTATGTGTCCAATAAATATCGCTCCGTTATTTGCATTCCTTCTTGGTGTAGCAATTTTAATGGCCAGTAGTGTATATTGTTCTATTAAGAAATTATTGTAAGACTATAAATTTTATTACAATAATCACCATGTATATATATTTTTTAGTCAGGGAGTTGTAGGATGACCGTTTGTTGCTAGCTTATAAGAGAAGTTTGTAGGTAAACTGTGTTTAAATTTTTATCAGAAATTTGCAAAAAAATGCCATGTTTAAAATCGTAATCCATTTTATTTTTGATGTTTATAATTGTACATATTTTTTATTATTTTGAAAATTTATTAAAAATTAAATTTTTTTAGAAAATGTAAATGAAATTTGAAGATTTATTAAAAAAAGATCTAGTATGTTAAACTGTAGAGACACATGCTAATATTATATTATAAGGATACTTTTTATAATACATTGAGATGTTGTCAGATATAGGATAAAATAACATGGCTGTGTGGGGAATTTATCTCTTATCCTGAACTCATGCTAAAACGGGTAACAAATATTAGTGGGATTCAGATAATTAAAAAATAATTGGATTGGGATTCACTCACCTGAGAGAAATAAAAAATGATTTAATTTATTAATAATCTCAATGCAATTTTATTTTTCAACTTATGTTTTTAATTAAAAAATTGTAATAGACATAAATAAGTTATTTGTTATGGCAAATATATCGAATTTTTATAGCTTGAACCATTTTGACGAAAGAGAACTTTTTTGCACACACACAGTCAGTGTTATGAATAATTTTTAATTCAAAACAACTAGCAAAAAGTTTTCTTTCTTTTGATATAATTTAATTAATTATAACATAAATAAACTACTTTATAAGAAAACACTGTCATTACTTTATAAAAATTCGGAAGACTGTTGAAATTAGAGGTCGAAAGAGAAATATTCATATGTGATCGTCTTTAAGAGATTATATAATCATGTCATAATAATCACCATTTTGTTCATATTTGGTTATAAGATCCTTATGTACTCATTATAAATTCACTCATAAAAATCAGAACCAATTTTTTTTGAAATAACTTACAAATTTCCATTTTTTAATGACATGATTTAAAGTAAAATAAAATAAGTTCAAATTTTTAAATATATATAAATCATTCACTTTTTATAATTATCGAATAGATTATCGGGATATAGCCTATAATTATCGAATAGAAAAGTGTATCAAATTTTATGCGTATAAGTCACAGACTCATGATTTTCAACCAGTTTATACTCATTTACAATCTTTTCTTATCTTCCGAAGATATAACTTCATCCAAGATAATCTTTACAGATATTCTTTCTAATCGAATCGTAATACAAATATTTGTGAAAGGACATCTTAGCTTTCTATTCGTCAATTATAGTGGTTCACGGAAGACATTTGAAGAGAAAAGGAAAACAATTCTGCAATCAAGTTCAAACTTAGTCATCTAATTATTTTCGAAAATAAAGTAATCAGGCAATTCGGCATCTTAGATTTTTTCAAAATTGTAAATATTAAATTTATAAAGTTCTGATTTGATTTTTTTATTCTAATTTAATTTAAATTTCATACTCTTATCCTTGTGAAAAAATATATTTTATACAATTAAATAACGAAATAAAAAAGTTTTCCAAAGGTAGTTTTCTTTATGTTAAATATTTATGGTATTAGTATAAAAAAACCCTATGGTCAAATTTGTGTCTTAGATACAACTTTATCAAAATTATATTTTAACTAAGCTCTTTTGAAAAAAAAATTTTAGTTTTATAAATGTCAGTTTTGATATAATCCATTCTAGAGAAAATTATGTAGTTTTGATCACAATGTACAAAAATTTTTAAAATAAAGATAAGAGCAAATTAATCACAATATGCCTGTACTAAATTTACATGACAGTTCAGCTTGCAGAAATATTATGTACAATCAAGATAATTTGTAATCCATATGAATCATTTTTAATTGTGATCTCGACAATGAAACGAAAGTTTTCTAAAAAGCTGTCATTGAGATAAAACTAAGAAATATTAAGTAATATTTTCAATAACAAATATGACTAACCAGAATGAGTTTTTCCGACCAATGGCTGAGTGGTTAGCGCTTCTAACTCTCGAGCTGTGGGTCCCGGGTTTGAATCCCGGTTCAGGCATGAATGTTACTTTCTCTCTGGGTTTCTCTGTCCTTTCTTCTGTGATGATGTATGAATGTGGCCCACCCTATAAAAAAGTTTGTAGTGGTATGGGGGGTAATTCTACTTGCCTTCGTGACTTGGTTCACAGGTGCCAGCTGGTTAATGACAAATGAGAAGCAGTTTCCGGCCTTGTGTTCTGTCGAAGGGTTAGTCACCCAAGTGCTCGCCGTTCTTAAAAAAAATATGAGCTTTTGCTCATACTTAAGGATAATGGGGCTTATTTTAGCCTAGTGACAGAGCCCCATTTTCTGGAGTTAAAAGTCAAGCTTTTGATTATATTTCTCTCAGAAAAATAGTAAATGCGTATTACGTTTTTATTAACACCTTTTCACGAAATAGGTAATCCAGAATTTTTCGAGTTTGATCCCTTGCAACAAATGTATTCTTCCTAAAATCTAAGAAAAGTCTTCCTGGATGGTAATATTTGGTGGGTTAATAACAGCTTTAAGCTTTTTGTGTGATCATTACGGGGTATCACAAATAAAGCGGAATATAAGGAAGGTCTTTGATTCAATTCCATCTCTTGTTGAGAAACTTGAGATGAATTTTGTATTTCTGATGCCTGCATGCATATTAGCCACTATAAATTCTTGAGAATTTGTTAGAATTTTTCCCTCATTACAATAAATAAGGCTGTGTCTATTCTAAGAATCCTTCTGGAAACCATATCAATGTTTAAAGGAGTTTTACAACAGTTTTCGTATATTAGGACACCCATTCTCACAAAGAGTTATTTGGTAATTCTTTTTGGAATAAAGTTAAAACTCTTCAATGTAAATAATTTAAAAATTTCTAACGTGCTAAATTTTATAAAAACAAATCACATACCCTTTTTAGTCATTGAATGTCTTGTAAATAATTTAAATACTTTTATGATTTTATAAAATACTTTGATTTATTGCATTATTTTATCGTCACTGTTCCTTATTAACTTCAGAACTTATTTTTTCCTAAACATCTATGAATTAACTAGTGGTTTATTAAAAAATATATTTGAATTAAAACCTGTATATTTTTAACATATTCATAAACTAAGTTCTAAATCAAAAATTTTGCGGAAACAATTAATTACAAAAGTCATTAATTCACCACATATCCATATTATAACTGATTTTGATCCTGAGAAATAATTTGGTATATTAATATAAGTTTGAGGTGAAATACTTTGGTAAATCTAATTTTAACTAGTTTAGTCAGTTTGTCTTCGATTCAGATGTAATACTATAACTCATAAATAAAATAACTAAAGAAAGTGGGTGCTAATAAATAATCTTAAAATAGAATTTCAATTTATGTGACAACAGTTTATGTGAAAATATTTCATATATAGTTTAGTTAATTTATTTATAAGGTTAAATATCTTTTTCCTCAGAAGCCAATTCAAATCTGGGTTAATTTCTATAAATACAAAATTGAACCTATATAAAACCCTAATCAGGCCAATTGTTCTGTATGGTAGTGAATGCTGGACCCTCATTAAGACAGAGGAGGAAAAGCTATTGATCTTTGAAAGAAATATTTTGAGGAAGATTTTTGGACCCATCCAACTGAATAATGAGTGGAGGATTTTATTCAATCATGAAATCAATAGAAAATATAGCAAATACGGTGGGACCGATATTGTAAGAACTATAAAGGCATCACGAATAAGGTGGTTGGGCCACCTGTACAGATGCACGGATGCTTTTCCCACCAAAAAAGTGACATTCTCAAAAATCGAAGGGATTCGTCGTAGAGGACGTCCACCCACGCGGTGGCTGGACGATGTTGAAAAAGACCTCAAAATAATGGGAGTCAACCGATGGAGGGCTGTTGCGGCTAATAGAGTCAGCTGGAAGAAGATCAGCGAGTCAGCCTTGGCCTGCAATAGGCTGTTGAGCTTGTGAAGAAGAAGAAAGAAATATCTTTTCTTAATTTCTATAATTTTGGATTTAAACTTACGTGTGCACTAAATACAAACATTAGTTGTAAATTATGTGTAAGTAAAGTTTCAGAGTTTATTAAAAGATATTATAAGCACTATGCTTATAATATGGTTTCATTTTTAATACAGGTGGATTTAAAATCACAAGAAACACTTAAAAATAGGATATTTTTAGCTTTTGTGACACTATTTTAGAGCTTTCTGATGAATGATAAACTGTAATATTTGTGGATATAGTCTGTTATAGGATATATAACATATTTAGTTCCTGTAAATAAATCTATAAAAATATTGAGCATATTTTGACTTTTTATCATACATAATTCCTTTTGAATTTTTAATAATTTTTATTTTTCTTTTGAACTTATATGTCTCTCATTCTTTTTTTTTATTATTTGGGAAAACAAAAATATCTCCCTGTGCACCAAGGAATACCACACAGGGCCCGAAGGTACAACAAATGTACTACAAAACAAATCCAAATAATACGTGAAAATTTTCAAATTTAACAAGTTCTTTTATTAAAAAAATAATAATAAAAGAAGGCAGAGAGAGAAAAAAGAGATATAAAAATGAAGAAGGAATTAGATAACAGCATGGATAAATTTTACAAAAAATTCAAAATTCTCTTTCTTAATTAGGTTCACCATAATCGGGGGCCACCTGTTATTTAAGTCTTTACAAAGCTCGTTCCTTACCTCTGAAACAGATGGGCATTCAAGAAGAATGTGAGAAGGGTTGTCACTCCCAGAAAACTTAATTTTGAATATTTGTGTTGTTTTGAAAGTACTAATTTGTTTCATAAATATTTATGAATTTTACTATGTTTACACGAAATATTATATGTGGGTTATCACATCAATATTAAAAAAATGTTATTTTCATAATTTAATAATCCATTACATCGCTCCGATGTATAAGAATTTATATTAAACATTATGAATGTTTTTAAATATATTTACGTTGTTATAAATTATATTTTTCTGTTATTTTCTGAAAGTTTCTGGATAAAAGAGAATTTTTAAAAAAATTGTGCTATTTCTTAAATCATATATAATAATTACCTATGATTTTATGATACTTACAAATATATTCCTGCTGTAAAACTAATTTCGTTTCAATAATATTAAATACGCATTATATATATATATATATATATATATATATATATATATATATATATATATATATATATATATATATATATATATATATATATATAATTTTTTCGCTCTCTCTCATAAAAATTTTCTACCTAAAGGACTCAGTTATCTATAATTTTCTGGACGAATTCATTGTAAAAATTTCAAATAAAAGTTCTAGTTGTCCAATTATCTTTATCAATTAAACCTTAGACTTACACAAGTATTAACGAAAGGTAAATCTAAACTATTCTTTTCAAGTAAAAATTCATTATCGAATTTGTCTAATTAAAATAGGGATGAAAGTTGTAAAAAATGTTATAATTCTTTAAGCTTTTACCAAATAAGACGAATCTTGACTTTTTAAAAATAGATTTCTGTGTTGTTTATTGAATTAAATTGTTATTTATAAATATGTAATGTAAATAACAAAATATGTGCTTGTGATTACATTGTATAACAGCTGTACAAAAAAATTTTTGATTCAGCATTAGACGTTAAAATTTGATTCTAATTAGAGATGAAATACTAGAAAATTTCTAATCTAAACTTGTTAAAATAAGAATGAAATACTTTAATAAATTTAGTTAGTATATGTCAATTAATCTTTAAAATAATAATACTTTAATCGCATTTAATTTTAAATTACTATTCAAAGTAAATTTTGAGAATTTTCAAGATTTATTTACTGTTGTTTGTTATTTGTCAAAAAATTTGTCTATTTTGTTACGATATTTCTTGGCAATTCTATTTAATACTTCCATTTGATGAGTATAAAAATACCAATATGCAGAATTAAAAAAGTCTTGTGCGTCTTTCTTTACCACTATTCATTTTATAAAGACTGAAGAATGAAAATGTTCTGTTATTTTAACGCTTTTAGAAAGAAAATAGCTTTTTGCAAATGATTAAATGATGAAAAATACATTTGCAAATTTGAGATTTAATACAAAATTTATATTTTGCATAGAGAGTTTCAATTTACAAGAATAAGATTGTGAATATGCGAAAATTTTGGTATCTTTTCTGATTCATAAAAAATAATGAAGCAATTTTTAAACAATGTATTATTTTTTCTTACAGATAGTATAAAAGGATGTTTCATATCAAGAAAGATAATATAAATATAAAAATGATTTTCCTAGCAAAAATAAAAAAAAATTAAATTGGTTCCAACATTTCTGATAAATATTCAGATTTTCAAAGAAATATATAATTTTTCAGTATAATAGTAATATATAAACAAATTTTCTTATATAATTGCAAAATAAGTCAGTATGTTCATTGCTGAAATTGATTATATATATATAATCAATGCTTAAAGTGTATGAAAAATTCGATTTTATATTATTGAAAAATTATATATTTCCGTGAAAATCTGCATATTTTTCAGATATGTAGGAAGCAATTCAAGTTTTCTTATTTGCAAAGAACGAACACACACACACACACACACACACACACACACACACACACACACACACACACACACACACACACACACACACACACACACATATATATATATATATATATATATATATATATATATATATATATATATATATATATATATATATATATATATATTCGAGAAAAATTTCGTGATTAAAATTTTCATTTTTATTGGAAATTTAGGAAATTACAAATTAAAGCTGTTTGTTCGATATTATAATTTGAATAGATACAAATTAAACATAATAAATCTTTCAGCTTTAAGTATATTAACTCGTAATATTAAATTAACTAAATCTAAAAAGTCAAATAAATTAGTTTGTTAAATATACAGCACCTTCTAAAACATTTTTAAATTTATGAATACCATAGACTGAAATTATTTTGGTGAGTTGGTAGTCGAATAGTTAGCACTCTTACCTTCAGAAGTTCGATTCCCACATAATATTTAGATGCTTATAGCTAATCATTCAGAATACATTTTCAGCAGTATATCCCAATCTCATTATCTTTAAAGCGAAAATAATGAGTGTTGAGTGACAATAAATTGAACATAATTGTGGTTCAAAAAAATTTCTAAATTCAAGTATTCCCGACTTAAGAACTTTTCCGTGTTTTATGTAGGGGATGATATAAGTGAATCATATAGCATCACTTACAAAAATATATAAATATGAAATAAGTGCACACACATGCACATATAATATATATACTTAGTAACTAAAAGTATTTATGTATATCAATTCTTTTTTAAACTATAAGAGTTTAATACAGAGAATGTTTAATTACTTAAGATATTTCTTGAAAATATTTTGATTTTATGATTATAAAATAATGTATAATAATTTGCATATTAGTTTCATAATAGAGCTGCATAAGTGATTTCTTTTGAGGGTTTGAAATTATTTTATAATTTTAGAAATGGTTACATATGGTTAAAAGCATTGCATATTACTCAACAGATAACAAAGATCTGTCTAAGTTTCATATAGACTTCACAAATAAAAGAAAAATCCTTATTTCATGAATTTGCAGTTTTATCAATCAAAATTAATGACAAAATAGTTAATTAAATAGTTAATTATGTCACTACTACTTTATATGACTCACAAGTGTATAATATTAACATTTTCATCAGTATTTTTGAAAAACTATTTATTGAAAAATAGAGCTGTAACTTCAAAGTATATTTCCTTTGATAAAATAGAATGTTTTTATTGTATTTTAAGTTAAAAAAATATGGATTTATTCGGCAGTTGTTGGTTTTCTTGAGAAGAATAATTACATAATGTGTTTATTACTATACTGTATTCAAAGATTTTTCTAACTAGAAATAAAAATTCATAATGTTCTTAACGAAATTGATTATTCATACAGTTGCTTAGTGAATTGATATATTTTATGTTTTAATCTCATTCCACCATAATTGGTTGTTTTTAAATTTAAAATTCTATTTATATGTTAATAGTGGTAGTGTATGAAAACGAAGATAGTATTATGCAGTAAATTGGCTAATTTGGCGATTTTCTATCCAAAATTAAGAAGTAGAATTTTCTAATAAACGTATTTAAATGATTAATCTTCTACATTCTAAACTCATTTTAAAATGAAATATTTTCATGAAATTAATAATTATTAGAACATATTTAAAACTGTGTGATGGGTAAAATTTAAAAACGAATAGAATTGGAACTAAATTAAATGAATATTATACATATATAGCTGAGAAAGATTTTATATATTAGTTTAGTATAGTTTAATTTACATTCTATTAGAAAATACAAAACTCTGATACCTTAGAATTTATAAAACCAAAAGATTTATTGCCTAAGGTAGAAATTCAGCGTTGAGAAGAGTTTCTGAAAGATGCTGTTTATGTTTGCAAAGGAAAATTCTGTCAAATAGTCAGTTGCTATGGTTACATTTTTCAGGAAAAGGCGTCATTTTTCGTTTGGTAATACAACAGCGAAATCTTTTACTTCCTAGCTCATGATTTTACTCTGTCAGTCATCGGGAAATTTCATTTAGAAGTACTTCTCGATTCAGAACTTCCTGTCCTTTCGCCATGAAGTTTGTGATGAGCTTTATATGCACAGTTCCAGAGTTTTTCGCAACGCAATAAGCGTAATTTGATTTTTGGTGGTTTTTCATATTTTTAATGAAAATCTCGTTTTAAATATAGTTTTTAAGAAACCTTTTATTAGATTTCCAGCATACAGTTTAGAATTGATTTATTTGCGGTATATTTTTAAATTTTATATTGCATCAACTTCAAAATGTTTTTTTATGTAAAATATTGTATATTTAACATTTTTTCAAAGATTTAAGCTCATCCAATTAATTGAATAATTTTTTAAAGTATTAATTTTTATAAAACGTTAAAAAATTGTGTATACATACGTACATATATATGCATATGTACAATTGGAGCTAGAATAATCTCGTCAGTATTCTCTTAAATCTCAATGACTTTATAATTATATCCCTTTAAACTAAATGCACCCAGTTTGAAAAACAAAAACATTTATTTTTACTGTATTCTTTCTCACACTTAGAAATTTTAAGCACTTAATTTTAGAAGTTTTATTTTATATATGTTGAATGCATAAAAATTTTCATACCGAGTACTTCTGAAAGTATTCTAAAAAAAGTATTTACAGTGAAAAGCAAAATGTTAAATTCATATATATATATATATATATATATATATATATATATATATATATATATATATATATTTAGTTTTTTAAATACATCATTAAGTTTTTATTCTGAAAATTAATTCAAAGTTTTAAAATTTTACTGTGATGATGATTCCTATTTTAAGTCAAACGTGGTATTATTGCCTACTTTAAGTTTAATATAATTAACTGTTGTATAATTTTATAGATGACTGATAGTGATGAATTGTATAAAAGTATGAGTTACCGATAAATTCAATTTGTTTTTTTTTATAAAGTTTCTTAAACTACTTTAATTTCATATATAAATTTTATTTTACTCATTGCAAGCTGTACACACAATGAAAGAAAATTGTTGTATTGTTGAAAGAATTTTAAATTTCATTTACGTGTTGCTATACATATACAAACATATACATACATATATGTATCAACACACACACATATCATTTGAGAATTGAGATTCTCAATCATATAATTGTGCCAAATAGTTGAGTGAAATGGACTTTGATGTAAATTTCGAGAGGAATTCAAGGAGAAATTCAGCATAATTAGCAATTCATACACCGTTAAGTTCCAATCTCTGACCTATTTATCAGCTAATATTAAATAGTGTCAGTGATATCATGTGAGATCTGAAATGTAGTTCTAATACATTTAAAATTATATTTACTAAAATTTGATATTATGAAATGTATCGTTTTAGTATTGCAGTTAGATTAATAAGAAATTACTTTCTTAAAAAATGCTTATTTTACAGATAAAATTTAATTCGAACTTTTGCTACTTTAATATTTCAATGAAATATATTAATATAAGGCTCAAATATTATCTATATTATTAACCAATGAATGAATATATTTGTAAATGCTGTAATCACATATTTATTTTAACATCAGTTCGATTTATTCACTGATTGATGTCTTTCCATTTATTAATAATATTATAATTTAATATCTGCAATTATAATATTTATTGTAATAAATATATTTGCTACAATAAAACTTGAAATATTTATCGTGTTATCGCACTTTTGTTAAATAATTTGTCATTGTCATCTTATTAAAATACCTTGCTTATCATTCTTCGTTAAATAGACTTTATATAGTTTAATATTAAAATAATTGTTAATAATATTGTATGTTATCACACCAGCATAACTGTAAGAAAAAAACTCAGAATAAAATTTATCTTGATATTTAGATAATATAAATTTCCTAAGTAAATGTGTAGATAGATTCTCTCTGAACAAACTACTTAAATGCAGTTTGGAAAATAATGTCGTATTTTTCTACTAATGGAACTGTCTGAGATCATCACAAATAAACTTTTTATTGAAATTGGATATTTCTCCATATTAAATTCCTAATTTTTAGTGTCTGACAATCTCTCTATTTTCCATTTGAGTTTAAAGTTTTGGGAAGTTCTTGACCTTTTTACTTTGGAAGTTTTGATTTTTCTCACCTAAATTCTTTTTAAATGTGTTTGACCATGCGAAAATATTTAATTTATATTCCGTGTTTAATACAGGAAAAGTTCTTTCTGTGTTGTTCTTATTGATAAACTAAATTTAAAATTTCATTAAGAAACACTTTAGTTTCTTTGCGTTATATAATTTCTGATCTAAGATTTTCTTATTGTAAAATTTTTAACTTTATTTTCAAAGTGAAACATGTTTTAATAGTCATACAATATAAAAAAATATTCTTATTTTTTCCACACTCTCAAATATAAAACGATGTATTCTTAAATTAATTTTTATTTGTCATTGTATTTTTTTGGAAAAATTGTCTTTCATCCGATAAAATTAAAAAAATATTTTGCATACTTTTGTAAATAATACTAATATCTGTTACAAGAACTGGTATTATCTGTTACAAGAAGTTTTTATTTATGATTCAGATACGTGGACTTAAACGTGATGTGGAAAAAGCCAATTTTTTTTTTATGAAAGGAAATCTCCAAGAACTATTTTTCGCAGTTTTAATAAAATTTCTGCGTAGACTAATTATCATCATTTTCATTAAAACAATGATTAGGACAGTTTACAATATATGTGACTTTTCTACGTTTGAAATTTACTTGTTAATTTTTGTTAACATTGGTTTTACAAAATAAAAAAATTTATACGATTCCTAAAATGAAAAGTAGAAAAAAATTATTGCTTCTTAAGCATATATTCTGAGTATTCATATACTCATACAAAAATATATAGTTATCAATAATTTGACGTCCTCGAGATTCGTAGTAAATAAAATTAGTGTAGTTAATTTTTGAACGCGATAGTATTACTTCTAAATTTTTCTTTGTAATCTATTTAAATTATAAACTTATGAAATTATATTATTTCCCAAACTACATACTAAAGTAGGAAAAAAATGAAAATTATAAACTGGGAATGATTTTACGCCTATTATAAATGATTATATTATAAACGATTTTACGTTTAAAAAACATTGAATAGTTACAAAGGTAACAGCTACAAGGTGAAATAATAGTTACAAGGGTGACAGCTACAGGGTGAAATATTAGACACAAGGGTAACAGCTACAAGGTGAAATAATATTTACAAGGGTGACAGCTACAAGGTGAAATAATAGATACAAGGGTAACAGCTACAAGGTGAAATAGTATTTACAAGGGTGACAGCTATAAGGTGAAATAATAATTACAAGGGTAACAGCTACAATTTGAAATAATAGTTACAAGGTTTAGGTTTTAAATAATAGTTACAAAAGTTATTGACTTATAGCTATAGAAGAAGAGGTTAAGCTTTAGAACGAATCCAATAGACCTAGAAATAATGCAACAAATGAAAGAGGTATCAAAGTGGTAAATCGCTCTAAATATATTGAATTGTATTCCCTATACAATTAGCTTCTTTCCTAGTTGCTGGGAAGAGATGTGTAAGAACATTTTATCCCTGCCATACTTTTCTTCGTTTGGAAGAAATTTGAAAATGCTTGGCCTTAAACTATACTTCTGAGGAATTAAACTCATCTTTAGCTAAACAAAACCGCCAAGAGACATAATTACAGATTTCAGATTATTGAATGTTCACAGGTTTTTTAGCAAATGCCATTGAAAAATTTTAAATTAGTGTACGATATGATTTTTTTTCCAAATCTGTGTTCTGGATAATGTGATTACTTGATTTTACAAATATCAGTATTGGGATACTAAAGTTCGCGAAGAAGTTTTCATGATTCATAGTAATTAATTTTTATGGTAGTACTTGCTGAGCAAATACTCAATAGAAAATCTAGTATAAATTGATAAGTTCCTTTTGTGTCAAACTTATGGTTAGCCTCATTTACTAAGGACACACACACTTTTCTAGTTTATCAACTGAGAGAAGTTGCAAAATAGTAAAGATTTGCTAAATTTTGTTGCAGAATGTGCTACATTTAGCATTCTTATTTAGGCAAAGGTTAAAAAGTAACATATTGAGTTCTATTTGCATTTAAACGAAATAAAGTTTTCCAAATCTGAAATCACTTGTCTTTGTACTAAAAAATACCTTAATAATAAAATTGTGCTTGGAACATCAATATTTTTCCTCGGTTGAGCTAAATATTTTTAATGGGAAATAATAATTTCTTGTTGCAAACCAGTTATCATGCGTTTTAGCATGATAACAGATGATAGGATAGATGATAGGTTTGCTGTTATTAGTTGTTGCAAAAGGTTTAATCGCTCCGTTCTTAATATATATATATATATATATATATATATATATATATATATATATATATATATATATATATATATATATATATATATATATATATATATATATATATATATATATATATATATATATATATGTATTTTAATCATAAAGTAAATTACATTATAGTGGATGTGGTCTAAATTTATTGACTTAAATCTGCTTTCTTTTTATGTTATCTATAGAAGTTATTTGTTATTAAAATGTGATTTAGAGACATTGAAAATATTTTCCGTATCATAATGTCCTTAATGTTTATTATAATGTTTTTTTTAATTACTTAGAGATTACTTTATTGTGAAATATATTAAATTAAATCAATTTTCTAAAAAATATATTTTTATGTCTTCCTTAACGAAAATTGGCCCAAAAGTTGTTTGAATTCTGAGAGATTCCATAATTCATATGATTGTAAATAATGAACAAATTGATTTTAATACTTAAAGATTAGTTTGTTTAATTTAAAAGGCAGATATACATAGATGATTAACTTTAAAATTGTATTTTCAGAAATTAGCTTAAAACTTACAAAATTATTTAAAAAAATTTAAAACCCTGATTAATCTATAGACAGAAAAATTAATCTGAACTATTAATTTGATTTAAATTTTAAAATTCATAATTAATATAAACCTAAAAAATATATTTAACTGGATTAAAATATTTAATCTGTTTTTTTCTAAATTTCAGTGAACTTGAAGAATGATATTTTTATAACTCGTATGCTAAATAATTACTGATATTTTTTTCAAATTTACGTATCGAGAATTATTTGTAATGTTTTCTAAACCACATATATACTTTATCCAATATATCTTGATTGGTTTAAGAAGTCTATGAGAGTTTTATTTAATGTTAGGTAAATTTTTATGTTTTCAGTAATTTTAAAGAATTAATTTTTATTTATAGATTTATAAAAAACTTGAAATAAAATAACATCGTAAAAATATTTGAGTATATATATATAGTTGAGAGCATCGGATATTGGAATTAATAGGTTGTTTAGTAACTGATTTCATCAGAAAATAAATTAAGTGTATAAAGTGAAGTATCACAGATTAATGTAAAAGTCACAGAGCGGTCTTGTGTTTTTCCGCATGTTTTATTTAATATCTATACTTTCTGAAATATTTCTTAATTTTACTTTCAAATCTCATCTTTTGCAATTCAGAATATAAAACGTTATCATATAGTTTAACATGATTTTCAATTTTTAAAATCTAAGTTAAATTTGTTCTGTCAGTATTATATATCAGAATATAATCAGTATCAGTTAAATCCGTAATTGTTAAGTTTTACTTTGCTGCATTTTGTTTCTGTTTATTTAAGGAAATAAATAAATGTTTGAGTAAGGTCCGGCTACTTACTATGAGACATAACATCTTAAGCAACCCTTAAAACTAAGGGAAACATTTTTAGTATAAATTGAGAAAAAATATAATTTTTCTGATTTTATTCATTTCGTTGAAAT